>CM060451.1:29571921-29827162 GCA_030545235.1 Helianthus tuberosus
ACTATTAAAAGTATCTCCTTGGAAAGGAGTAGTTCGGTTTGGAAAGAAAGGAAAGCTAAGTCCACGATACGTAGGACCATTTCCAGTAATCCAACGTATAGGACCAGTTGCTTATCGTTTACAACTACCAGAAGAGTTATCTGGAGTACATGACGTATTTCATGTATCCAACCTCAAGAAATGTCTATCTGACGAATCCCTGGTAGTACCTCTTCAAGATGTAGAGGTAAATGAAAAGTTGAAATTCGTAGAGAAACCTCTTCAAATAGAAGATAGAAAGATAAAGTTTCTCAAGCACAAGAGACTAGTACTGGTCAAAGTCAAGTGGGATTCAAAACGAGGACCTGAATACACTTGGGAGTTAGAATCAGAAATGAAGCGAAAGTATCCCTACTTGTTCCAGTAAATCTCGAGGATGAGATTTTTATTAAGGTGGGGAGAATGTAACAACTCTTATTAAAAAGTCCTATTTATTACTTTAATTATCCAATAGGAAACCCTAATTGAGAAACCCAAGTGATTCTGCATAAACCCTGAAATTTTCAGAATAATCGGAATCAGGATCAGGGCCCCTAAAACTCAGGGGGGGTAAACCCTAGTCGGTATTATCTAAACAGTTTAACGTGTAAATTGAATTTGTATGCGAGGCCAACTCACCTGAGCTACCTGGACACGAGGCTACCCTATGGTAGACTGGTGTCTCTCGCGCCCCGCGAAGGCCCCTCGCGCCACGCGAGGGAGCCGTTTTTCATGTATAAATAGTGGAGTCTGGCACTTGCAATTTCGCGTTGGTTCGACGTAGAAATTCAATTCGTACTCTGAGATATAGTAAAAACAGTTCAAAAACACACACGATTCACGGAACGCTGCCACGATAATAGAGTAATAACTCGATCGCTGCTACGATTCAATGTCCGATTGATTAAAACTATCCAATGGATGTTTAAGTGCTGCCCACCTTAGGGTTATGCTTTGTCATTCGTCGTGAATTCGATGGATGTTTAAGTATTGCACTTTGTCATTCGTTGTGAGGGTTTGATCTCGTGAGTTATCGTAAATGATGTATTAGTTACTAACCTAGTTTTGTGTGCATTGTTATTTAAACTAGGTTAACAAGGCTAATTCATAAACTAGACTCTGCTCGTGTTAAGTCTGCAATGTGAGTCATTCTCTTTTTATCAAAATGCTTTATAAATTCTTAAATATTTTCAAAGTTATAATTACAGGGATTAAGTCTTTGTAATCACCAAATTACAGCCGGTATGTGGGGTTTTGTATACATTACTTGATAATCTTCACCATTGGACAACGGGGTAGCCAATGGGTGATATGACCATAGTCACATAAACGAGTCGACTGACAAATACCGTGGGTAGTTGGTTGATATCAGGAAACATTGTAATCGCTCTTAATACTGTAAATTATAACAAACGTGTCGTTTTAGTAAATATAATGATTCACCAGTATTTTCCGTTGACAAAACCTTTTTCAAACATGTTTCAGGTGATCTGTTGTGATCCAGGAAAAGTGCCGAGAAGCACTACAAGCTTAAGGAAGTGGCTCAATATAAAATAAAGAAACATGTTTTGTAAAATAAAGATTTCTCAGTGAAATCATATGATTGTAAACTACCGGTGTTTATCCCGAATTGTGAAATGAAATAATCGGGAAATTTTAGCTTTTAAAAAGATCCTGTTAAAATCTTCCACTGTTAACTCAATTAAATAAATACCACGGGATTTTCTGTCCCGCGGCTCCTGAAACGGGTAAAACTGGGTCGGGGGACGTGACACCTAACCCCTCTCCATTTCAATCCCCGACTGCATCATTAGGAGCACATTTGAGTTCCACCACCTCCCCGAATATCTCCATGAGTGATGCAAATGTTAACGACTCTCAAAGCTCTGTCCTGAAATTATGCATGAATCGATGATGTCATCCCAACTTGGCGGCAGGGACGGCGGAAATTCTAATGATTTAATTCAGGCAGGTAATAATAATTTGGGTGTTATGTGATTGTGGGTGGGACCTACTCGACTGTTGTTGGAATTGGTGAAGGTTCTTGAAGGAAGATGTGGTTGTTGCAGAAGCAAGAGAAGAGGGAACTTGAGCGGTGGTTGGACCTCTCGCTTGGTTTCTCCACTGAGGAAATTGAACTGGCGAGCTACTAGTGTTGCTGGTTTGGAGTGGAAAAGATGAGATGGAGTTTATGAACTTGGTAGCCATGGAAGAAGATGAAGTTATTAAATGCTAATTTCTTTTATTTATTAAATAATTTGAATAATGAGGTATAAAGACTAAACTACCTTTATGTGACTACATTTAACTGAATATTTTAACCATGTTAGGGTCAAAGGACGAAACATGCAACAAGTTTTCCAAATAAAGGATGGTGCTTGTAATTATTGAAGTTAAAGGTCATCCATTGTAACCAGCTATAAACATAAAGGACGAAAAATGTAATTTACCCTTTTTGTTGTGATTTTCATTCAAATATCAAACTTAGTTAAAATGTATCATTAACTTCAATGGATGATTTTGGCAATTCTCAAACCCTAGGGATGATTTGGTCACTTTCCCATTTATTCTTTTGTTTTTTTAAATATATAAATTTTATGTATATAGTTAAATAAAAAATAAAAATAATTATAAACAAAATATATATACATATGACATTTATATATTTACACGTATTTTTTTTTAACTTTTTATCTTTAAATAAAAAATAATAATAAATTAATGATGTTTGGTACCATGAGAGAGACGGGTGGTACGACATGTCGACGAGAGGAGATGAGGTACGAGTGCCGAGATAGAGGGGGTGGTTGTGGCGGTGGCAGTGGTGATGGAGGTGGGGGGTGGAGAAGAGAAAAAGATAGAAGAGAAATAGTGTGAATGGTGTGTGGATACAATAGTTGAGCTTGAATAAAAACTCAGTGGGGCCGGACTCTCAAAATCCAAATTGGTGGGGGGCATATGTTTTACACTAAAAAAATTCAGAAATTTTCGATAAAATTATCACTACGAGCGAAAACTTCGATGGGGGGACATGCTACCCCTGACCCCAATAAAGCTTCGCCAAAGTGTATATATATATATAATTATAAATGTGTGTGTATATGTATATATATTATGGTTAATTTGTTATTTTTTATTTTAAAGGTAAAAAAGAAAATTTTAAAAATACGTGTGTATATACAAATGTGTGTGTATGTATATATATTTTATTTATAATTATTATTTCTTTATTTAAAGACGAAAAAAATTAAGAAATAAAATAATAAATGGGTAAATTGCTAAAATCATCATTGAGTTTTGAGAGTTGCCAAAATCTTCCATGACTTAACAATACATTTTAACTGAACTAGTGATTTTGATGGAAATAACAACAAAAATGAAACCTCAGTGACTCCGAGACAAAATGTTTCATTTTTAGACTGAAATGACAAAAGTGATCTAAGCTCAAGAACCATTTTGGCATTTTATTCTTCTATATTTTTTCACTTATATCAAAATGTGAATAGAGAAATGATCCTATACAAGACACAATTTTCATACGAAACATAAGGGAGTGACAAGTGTAAATGGCAGGAAGGGTAATGTAGTTTTCTCTCAAGTGAACCAGTTTCCCTATTGATTTTCGAACGGCTATAATTTTCTCATACGTTAATATTCTTTTAAAAAATTACACTCTATTAACGAGCATTTCATTTTGTTTAATTCGAACAACCTTTTGCTGTAGTTTTCTTTCTTATAATTTTTTTACAGTATTTTGAATACACAATACCTATTACGTGATTTTCAATACCATTACATGACTATATGATTTTTGAATATTCATTACGTGATTACACATTCAACATAAATCATTTCACATTCAATAGGATTTGTTATAACTAATGTTATTGTGATTGTGCTTATTACATGATTACACATTTAATAATAAGAACTTGATTGTTTATTTTTTATTACGTGATTAAATCTCTAATATACAACATTATGTGGTTATTATAGTATGATTTGGCTAATATTTTGTATATAATTTATCCTTAATACGTTATTATACATGAAATATTAGGTATTCCATATGAGATATTATGTATTGCATATTGCATATTTTGTTTTTACATAGTTACGTCACTCTGTGGAGTTTCACATAAATATTATAATGAATCACGTAATCATTAAATGAGTATTCAAAATCATGTAATCACATAATAATACATAGTCAACTATCGTAACGTAATTATGTAATCACTTAGTGGGGTTTCACATAAAATAATATTATGAAATCACGTAATTAGTATTCAAAATTCTGTAATTTAAAAAAAACTATAGCATTGCTCAAATGAAAGAGAATGAATACTTCGTTAACATGGTGTATTTTTTTTTCTTAATGTATGAAAAAGTTCTAGTAACGAAAATCATAATTTGAGCCCCCTGTAATGAAACCATAGCCCAGTGTTACTATAGGCGAATCAAACCATGTGTGGCGCATTTAAACATGCCAACCAATACAAGTTATCACACTGGACCCATAAATCCATAATTGGCCTAACGGATATCAAAATAAATTACTATAAAACCTATCGACGTGATCTTCAAGTCTTTGACTTTGCCACTTTGGACCCACCACAAGTTGACACCCGAGCCCAAGAAGATAAGCTTCCAATGCGTTCATACATCTGACGGATGAAAATCAATACCGTCCTTTGCCACTTGCTCAAACCACTTTGACCCATCTAACAAAACTAGGTTAGTTAACCAGCATCTTTTCACATGGCTCATTCTATACACACCCCCCTTCCTGATTACACCCCCACTTGTGAGAGGAAAACTGTCGGTCCACGCAGGCCCCACCTGTAAGTATGTGAGAGGAGAGGGGTGAAAAAAGTAAATAGGGGGTGTAGAAAGTAGCACCCTTTCACGTACTAGGTTAGTTACTGGTTTTTGGTGTAATATATATAGCTACTCATGGACCGATTCCCAATTTTATATAAAAGGAATATAATTTGTTTACAATTTATATACGTTACTGGTTTTTGGTGATTAAATATACAAAGTTGAACTGTTTTTTTTAAACGTTTGATATTTTCACTTTTTTTTATGTTTAAATGAATTGACCTCTTACCCCTATGAGTTTTAAGCGTTTTTTACATGGGAAAATTACGGCAGTAGCCGCTTGACCAGGCATTTTACCAAACTAGCCATTTGACCAGGCATAAAAAAGCCCGGTCACGCATCCCCATCCCAGTGAACCCTCATTTTTATGCACCTTCAATCCAGCCACAACCAAGCGGACACGTGTCCTCTTACCTGAACGGGCTTTATGCCGCTACCTGCCCCAGCCGAGCCGCTTCATGTCCAAGCCGAGCCGCTTCGCCCCCTGCCCCACAAGCTAGCCAAGCCGCTACAAGTACAAGCCATGACCTTTCAAGGCCAAGCCGAGCCGTTTCAAAACTCTTGTTAAATTTCAGTAGTATTTTTAAAAAAAATATCAAAATACATCAAAATATGTCAAATTGGTTTTTGAAGTATAGGTGGGACAAATTTTTTCAATGTTGTATTTTTTAAGAAAATGACGTTTTTCTTAGCTTTAAAAAACTGAATCCCATACAGAAGGAGTTCTCTACTATGTGTTAATAAAATAGAACAAAAATACAAAAATGATTATTAGGTTTTAATAAGTTGGTTGTGTAATATTGTTAGGATTTAATATTGTAATATTTTTAGGATTTATAAGACCGTTTTGTGTAATTGTTTGGTTTTTATTAAAATGTGTGCTTTAATATACGGTGTGACAGCCTTTTTAAAATAGGAAAATTGGTAATTAATAAACCAACCTTTCACCAGTTGGTAAAGAATAATCCTACCTACAGAATTGGTAAATAATAATACTACCTTTCAATATGTTGGTACTCAATGGACCTCCGTTAGTTTTTTTTAACTGAAGTTAGTTTTTAACTTTTATTTATTACACAAACAGTCCCTGTAGTTATAATTTACTAGTTTTAACTATGAGTTATTAGCCAAAATGGTCCCTGAGGTTTCCACCGCCACCACCACCACCGCACCGCCGCCACAACCACAGCACCGCCGCCACCACCGCCACCACCAAAGCACCGCCGCCACCACCGCCACCACCACCGCCGCACCGCCACCACCACCATCGCCACAGCACCGCCACCACCATCGTCTGGTCACCATCACAGCCACCATTGTTTCGAGTTTTCCGGTCACCTCCGCATCATCCTCATCGTCTCCGGTGGTGGTGGCGGTGCGGCGGTGGTGGTGGTGGTGGTGGTGGTGGCGGTGCTGTGGCGATGATGGTGGTGGTGGTGGTGGTGGTGGCGGCGGTGCTGTGGTGCGGTGGTGGCGGTGCGGTGGTGGTGGTGGTGGTGGTGCAAACCTCAGGGACCATTTTGGCTATTAACTCATAGTTAAAACTAGTAAATTATAACTACAGGGACTGTTTGTGTAATAAATAAAAGTTAAAAACTAACTTCAGTTAAAAAAAACTAACGGAGGTCCATTGAGTACCAACATATTGAAAGGTAGCATTATTATTTACCAATTCTGTAGGTAGGATTATTCTTTACCAACTGGTGAAAGATTGGTTTATTAATTACCAATTTTCCTTTAAAATATTAGGAGGTTTAAAAATAAAAGAAAAATGATAAAAGTATAAGTTGTAATTATAGTCTTGAAAACTTTAAAAATAAAAGAAAAATGATATAAGTATAATGTTTATTGTTTCTAATTCATCTCTTATCGAATTAAAGAAATATGTGAACAAATCAATTTGATTGCTATATATGTATAAGTTATGTTAGTGTATTTGCAAAGGTTCAAAAAATGGTAGACAACAAATAAGTTCGGTGACTTTTAATATAACCTGTACATTTATATGTAAGTTAGATAATATTTTAAAAAATATATATAAATTACCGATAAAAATATATATAAATTTCCGATATAAATTACCGATATATATCATGATTAGTTATTTAAAAAATTATATAAACAATATTTCTTAGTTTTTTTTCCTGAATGTCTTGATATACATTTTATTAAAAACGGTGTTCGTAAGTTAAAATTATTATTTATAGGTTTGAAAATAAATATTTTTTTATTTGTTTCGAAATATATAGTCTTATGGACGTGTGCATTATTTTTTTTAAAGTAATTGTTAGAAAAAAAAAAAGAAAAAAATTCAAATGAAACGGCTTGGGGTAGGTGGCAATGCTGAAGCAGCTTAGATCCAGGGTGTAGCGGCTCGGGATGTGTTGAAAGGTCATAAAATTCAAATGAAACGGCTTGGGGTAGGTGGCAATGCTGAAGCGGCTTAGATCCAGGGTGTAGCGGCTCGGGATGGGGCGAAGCGGCTCGGCTTGGCAGTACCACAAAGCGGCATAAATCAGAGATTGGGCGAAGCGGCTCGGCTTGGGCAGGTAGCGGCATAAAGCCCGTTCAGGTAAGAGGACACGTGTCCGCTTGGTTGTGGCTGGATTGAAGGTGCATAAAAATGAGGGTTCACTGGGATGGGGGAGCGTGACCGGGCTTTTTTATGCCTGGTCAAATGGCTAGTTTGGTAAAATGCCTGGTCAAGCGGCTACTGCCGTAATTTTCCCTTTTTACATTTACCCGTTGGTTGGTTCCATATTTATACGTTTTTACATTAACTCGTTTGACATGTTCGCCATATCTTTTTTCATACATGAGTAAACTGCCATTTTGGTCCCTGTGGTTTGGCCAGTTTTGTCACTTTAGTCCAAATCTCAAACTTATTACATCCAGGGCCCTGTGGTTTGCATTTTGTTGCCATTTTAGTCCAAAACTCAAATTTTCCCCTTTTTGACTGTTGAGAGCTGCCTATTTTGTCCTTTAGTGTAGGGGTATTTTGGTCATTTATGTTTTATTTAAAACAATTCAACAACAACAACAACAAAACCCAGAAAATCAAGAACATCTTCTTCAACAACAACAAAACCCATAAAATCAAGAACATCTTCAAAGTTCATCATCAAAACCCAGAAAATCAAGAACATCTTCAAGAAAAAACGAGGCTCAGATCTGTAAAACCGCCATGGCTGCAAACAGAGGTTGCAAGCGCACTTGCCCTCCTCCGATTCTGCCACGCCAAGCTCGGTTTAGGTGAAATCATCACAGCCTCATGGTGAACAAGCATAAAAATCATCACAGCCTCATGGTGAACAAGCATAACAGAACAAGTAACAACACACACTCTCTCTCTCTCTCTCTCTCTTATCTGCAGTGCCACCACCGTCGCTCCACCCGCCACCACCATAACCACCGCCAACACCTAATTTGAAAAAATTGAAACAAAATACCGAATTTGAAATGAAAACATCAGAAACAATCAAACAATCAAACAACATCAGAATACCGAATCGATCAATCAAACTGAAACAAAATGAAACAAAATACCGATTTCGATTTCAATCAAACTCAAACAATCAAACAACATCAGAATACCGATTTTGATTTCAATCAAACTGAAACAAACTGCCTCTCTCTCTTCTCTCTCTCCTCTTTCGATCAAACTGCCTCTCTCTCAAAAAACTGAAACAAAATACCGATTTCGATTCAGATCTGAAACTCAAAGCTCAAAACCCTAACTGACTCTCTCTCTTCTCTCTCTCCTCTTTCGATTCAGATCTGAAACTCAAAGCTCAAACCCCTGATTTCGATTCAGATATGAAACTGCCATGGTGTGAAGATGAGATGATGGTGATGAAGATGGAGGCGACGGTGGTGTTGGCGGCGACGGTGGTGAGAAGATGGTGATGATGATGGTGATGAAGATGGCGGGGACGGTGATGTTGATGATGAAGATGAGATGATGGTGATGAAGATGGAGTAGACTGATGATGGTGATGAAGAGAGAACAGTGGAGAGAGAGAGAGAGATGTCTGTAGATGAAGATATGTTGAAGATGTAGATGATATGTTGAAGATGATGATAATCAGGCATTATATTTATTAAAAATACCCAAAATACCCCTGAGGATAAGGACAAAACAGGGGGGTCAAAAGTGGGAAATCTGGTCAAATTTGAGTTTTGGACTAAAATGGCAACAAAATGCAAACCACAGGGCCCTGGATGTAATAAGTTTGAGATTTGGACTAAAGTGGCAAAACTGGCCAAACCACAGGGACCAAAATGGCAGTTTACTCTTCATACATTTTTTTTCTTCTTTCTTTAACATTTGGCTTGTATCGTGTCTGTACGTCATTTAAGAGCAGCGTGTTGGAGACACATGCAAGAAAAAAAACAAAGGCAATGTTGAAAGAAACAAATTACATCAAATATACAAATGTTAAACACATAAATTACATTGATTATACAAAAACACTAAACACATAAAATGCACTTTGATGATCAAACTCATGACAAACTATACAACAGCATCAAACTTCACCTGCATCATCCTGGTTCCCTTTTCTGTGTGTCTCAGGCATGCTGCACTTTAACAACTTCATCACCACCCAAGTCGCGAAAAAGATGGTATGAATCAACGCAATCACCCCGCAAACAAGCATCATTACCAAACAAGTCCAAACAACCGTCAAGTCCACATACCCATCGGGTCCGAAGTTACTCAACGATGCCCAATAATTAGTCACCATAGTCACCATAATGAAAAGGGTTCCAACAGTGAGCAACCATATCAAGAACTTGTTGCTCAATGGTAATCCACTAATCAACACAAGGACTATGGCCAATGAAGTTATCATAGTGAACAAATTATAGACAATAAATTGATTGAAATCATCCATCTCTGATTGATACGAAAATCGACCATTTGTGGTGTTTTGAAGAACCTTGCTTGGAGGGTTGATCCCCGAGTAGAATGACATCGCCGCCACCAGTAAAGCAGCAACTATTAGAATCCCACGTTGCTTTTCGATCCAGTGGTGGTCATTGTTCACATACCGAGCCCATGTTCTTGAAAGGAACCCTTTTCGTTTGTTGCGTGAGGATTTCGTTAATTGTTTGGGGATAGATGGTCTAAGGTCATTTGCTCTCAAAACACCTGCTTCCATTAGAACTTGTCGCGTTTCTAGCGATTTGAGATCTCGGGGACATTGATCCAAAACATCTAGCGCGGTTAATCCATGTTTGTTTACCACATTTCCATTATCTTTGATGCTTTGTATCCTGAGCAAAAAGTTTAAAATCTGCACAAGTAGAAAAATTCCATTCAGAAAACATGAGAAAATATTATAATGATTGGTTAGCAGTGTATTGACGGGTCCCTTGTAACGTACCTGTGTCTGTCTATTGATAGCAGCAGCATGCAAAAGGGTGTTTCCACCATGATCTGTGATCTTTGCCAACTCCTCTTCACTCCACAGTTGCATCAACACTTTCAATGACTCCATACGGTTATAACTAACACACATATGCAAAATGGTCTCTCCAGTTTCTGTAATTTCCTTAGCCGCGTCCGGGTTTGCCTGAACTAGCGTCGTAACAACTTCCAGATGTTCATTCATAGCTGCCAAATGAAGAGGGGTCAACCCATCTTGATCCCGAAAACAACACACGTCGCGCCCCCCTGCCTTCACAAGTTCCTGGACCATCTCTAGGTAACCGTTGGCAGAGGCCAGGTGGAGCGGGGTTCGCCTTTGGGAATCCAAGGCTACCGCAAGCTTTGGCTTTTGGGTCAGAAGTACGACTGCGAGCTGGTGGTGGCCGCGCATGGCAGCGATGTGGAGGGGGGATTCATTGAATCCGGTGAGTGAGAGTCTGTCAAGGATGAGTTGATCGTGATGGAGTAGTGCATTGAGTGCTTGAAAGTCGCCTGTTAATGATGCTTCATAGAGCTTTGTTTCCATATTTGGTGAATGGTAATATGAAAGAGCATATCTACAGGTACTCTTATATATACATACGCAAGTGCCATAATGATTTATGGTTTGCTGTTTCCATGGTATTTCTGATGGATAGTCAAAATTTGACCGAGTTTTTTTTCAAATACAACAACTCAAAATTTAGATAGTGCCAAAGTGGTCAAACGCCTACATTTTTTGTGGTTATCCCACTTAAACAACTAGGCCACTAGCCCCTTTTGCCAAAAATGGCAAAGTGGCAACGCGTCTACATTTATTAGATGGGTCCATTTTTAACTTTTTATTAGAAGTTACACTTTTAATTGCAATATTATGTTTGTGAACACTGTTAGACATTAAAAATTTGATAGGGTTTTGAATTGTGTATAACAAAGATGATGAAATCAAATGATGCTAATTGTATTAAATTGAAAGATTTGATCATAAGAATCTACAAGGATTACAACCACAAGTGGTTCCAGGGCTATGCCCTTCTCATGTATATGGCAATCAGTCTAACAACTAACCAATTCCGTTTTCCCCCTTCCCCAAGTCACTAGTGCTCTTTATTTATAAAAGGTAAAAGTTACATATAACCCCTCTCACAATTGCAAAATACCATTTAAGTGAAAAAACTAACATACGATTCCTATCAATACTCCCCTCATAACACAAGCCTTGTCCTCAAGGCTTGGTAGAAGACCCCACCGCTGTGCGAGTACCCCCATCCTGTTGGAAATTGTCCATATGCTCCAACTGAAAATGAAGCCCCTCAAATCCATCCAGTTCATCATCGCCGAGCAACATCACACGAAGTTTACCATCGGGACATTTATGAGTTGGACTATAGAGTTGTCCACACTTGTAGCATTGTCCTTTCTTCCGACGTTCTTCCCACTCGGTGCAAGATAAGGAACGCACACCGCGATCACGTTGACCAACTTGTCCACTTGCAGAATACAAAGGGAAATCCCCAGCAGGGTTAGACATCGAATTACCACCAAGACGATGCCCGAACCGGTAACCCAACAAAGGCAGTCCCGGCCGTTGAGAATAGCGAAAACGAGACGACAACGTATGAGAATCTGATGGTCGAAGTATGAACTCAACATCCTTAGCCAAGGACATCGCATCAATACATGAAGTTGGGCGATGTAAACGGACCCTCTATTTGACATCATCCTTCAATCCCGCAAGAAAATAACCAATAACTTGAGACTCAGGTAAACGAGGAACCAAAGACAACAAATACTCGAAATCATCAATAAAATCATAAATGGAATCTGATTGCTGAATAGTTGGCATTTGTTCATACAGGTTCTGAATCGCGAGACCACTAAACCGTTGCAACAATTCTGATTGAAAATCCAGCCATGAAAGAGATGGTCGAACCTGAGTGAGGACCGTAAACCAGTGTTGAGCAACACCAATCATACTCAGTTGAGCAAGCTGTAAGCGAGAAGCATCAAGAGTCTGATTGAGATCGAAAAACTGGTTCGCCTTCTGGATCCAGCCTTGCGAATCAAAACCAGAGAACTCAAGCAATTTCACCTTCTTCACAGCCCATGGTAAGCCAGACGGAGGATCAGAAGAGCCAGATTTGGGGCCGGACGTCGAGAACACCATACCTGAGGATCCAGATCCAGATGAATCATCCATATATTTCTTGATGTGCGTGAAGTGTGTTATGGTTTTAATGTTTATTTTAAGCTTTTTTACACTTTCGTTAGCCAAGTTTTAAATTTATAAAACATGATATTTACTAACACTAAACACACATATGGGCAAGTGCACCCATCGTGAGCGTAGTAGAGTGTTGGTAAGATACCGAGGTCGTCCAAGGACACAAGAGCTTTTAGTACCGGTTTATCCTCAACGTCTAATCAAATAAAAAAGTTTAGAAAAAAGGTTTTAAACTAGAAAAATAAAAACTAACTAAAATGCTGAAAATAAAAATAAAAATAAAAACAGATAGACAAGATGAATCACTTGGCTCCGACTCGTGTTTAGTGTAACCTTTGATTATTTCCGCACTTTTGCACTTTTTAAGAGATTATCTTAGTTATTGTAGTAGGCCCCTCTTTTGAAGGTGACGTTACCCTCAACCCAGTAGTTTGAGTCAACAAGGATACAATCCTAAAGGGTCGGATTATTGAAAGATAATTAATTAAGTTATTAATGCATATTATGGTAGGCCCCTCTTTTGAAGGCGATGTTACCCTCGGCTAAGTAGTCTGAGTCAGCAGCGATACAGTCCTAAGTAGCCGGGTTAAAGTATTAATAGTAGCTTACATATGAGGGGGTCAAAGAGTTTGGACCCCCGCCATCCAATACCGTTAAGTATTGAAGGAGGTCCTACTAAATTTGACCCAGGTCCTTGCACGATCTATACACTGAACAAGGCAAGACTCTTACCAAACCGTTCCCTTAACCCCCGACCAGGTAGCCAACATACCTCCATATAGACCGTGGAGATATGAATGATGAAAATCTTTTATTTTATATAGACAGTAAATTAATGCCAAGACACCACGGACAAACGATAAGGAAAAATCACCTTCAACATAAGAAACTAGTTATTAAAGTCATTAATAGATAACCAAGTAAAAAGTGCGAAAAGATTAAAAATAAAAAGTATTACACTAGACACTTTGTCTTCACCAAGTGATGTAAGAGACTTAGGCAAACATGGCCTTGATTGTCAAGAACTCTTACGATCAATCTTGGATCCCGAGACGACTCACACACTCTATGATGGACAATGGATGATGGTGTTATGGTGGTGGTGGGTGGTGGGTGAAGTGTGAGAGAGGTGGTGTGCCAAGGGATGGTTTGAGCTTGAGCCAAGCACTCCTATTTATAGGCTGAACAGAAGCTTGGGCACGGCCCCGTGTCCACATCCTTCTCTGTTTTCATTAATTGCTCTTGTCTGTATTAGTTGACCACGGCCCCGTGTCCGCTGGGCACGACCCCGTGTGCAGAAGCATATCTGTACTATCAAGATTTGCCTGGATTCTGCGAATCTTATAGTTGACCACGGCCCCGTGTCCGCTGAGCACGACCCCGTGGTGGGCGATGGAAGCTTCTACAACTTTGTCTTTTATGCTGACACTTGGGCACGCCCCCGTGCTCATTGAGCACGGGGCTTGTTCAGCCTTCTGTTCTCTTGTTTTGCTTGGGAAGATGCTGTCGTGGGGTCGGGCATGTCACGTTTGTTCCTTTTCTTGTATTTATGTTAGATTTAGCTGCCTTTTTGCTTCTTTTGTTAATTTGAGCTCATTTAATCCTGAAAATACAAAAGGAAGACAAAAGCACACTTTTTCCAACATTAGTACTAAAAAAGGGTTAGTTTTATGCCACAATTGATGTAATTTATATGTTGCATTTTGCACACATCATTTCTTCTCCTGCGATTTCATCCACGCTAAAACAACTTTACGAAATTCAGCGGATTCGGCCCGATCTTCATTCAATGCTGTAAGAGATGCCTTCGGATTGTAATTGATGAATTTGTTGTTCATGAGCATTCAATCGAGAGGTTTGATTCACCATGATGGAAACAGATCGGAAATGGAATTAAACAGAACAGAGAAGAAATCGGAGGAGAGCAGAGGTGAGGCAGGTCGGACCAATGATAGGGTTTTGAATTGTGCATAACAAAGATGATGAAATCGAATGATGCTAATTGTATTAAATTGAAAGATTTGATCTCAAGGATCTATGTCACACCCCAACCGATGGCGGAATCATCGGGGCACGGCACTGAGCGAAACAAATTATTCAAAGAAATTCCATAACGACTAAATTACCAAATAGTTTAAATATTATGTCCCATACCATAACCCATAAGATAATCTAGTTATTATAGACAAAGTTATTCTTCAAATAATAAAACATGTTCCGACAACTCAGATTTTCAAATAAAATAAATTGTCTATTGTTTCTAGACTCTTTCCTAGCCTCGATTTCACAGCAAGCCAAGCATTCTAACATCTTAAGCACCTGTCACATACGTTAAAGTAAAAGTCAATACACATAGTGTAAAGGTGAGCATACAAGTTTGATAGATATAATAGAGTTCGAAATCGTTTACGCATAACCAGCACGTACACAGTGTGAAATGAAGCACGTTAGTTATCGACATGATCCTATCAATGCCAATGACTACTGGTTGACTGCGCAAGGCAGTTCGTAATACATACTCACCACTGTGAGCCATGTAATTAGTTGTCCTTAACAACCCCTGAGTGAACAGGTGCTGAGTCTAAACTATAGTACTATCGTTGCTAAGGCAGGTAGACAGCAATCCATGTGTAAACATAACAAACAAGCATTCATTAAGTCACGTATAACATGCGGTAGTGGTTAACGTTTAAAGTATTGCGTAGTGTGTTCGATACGATTTAGAATAAGTAACGTATGTACCCAAAAGTGCATAAAGCAAAAAGGGTTCGAGTATACTCACAGCGATGACGGATTGAAGGGAGCGCTTAGAGCGGAATTAGCCTGATCAGAACGATAGCATAAACGATAAGAGGTGCGTAAAACGATGCAAGTGTACCATGGATCGGACGTTAATCTGTTCGGATGGCAATCTGGTCGGATAGCCGGTTGATCGGGTGGCAATCTGTTCGGATGGTCACCCGATTGGGTGGCCATTCGATTGGATTGTCACCTCGTTTGGTGAGGATGTGTTTGTGTATGATGCCTTGCCTTTTGAAGTTTTCGTTGTAGCATTTTGAAAATAGAGAAGTATCTCTATCTTTCAGGTCGGTCGATCGAACGACTGTTCGATCGGGCAGCAATCTGATTGGCGAGACTTCTCAGAGTGAGAACAAGTTCACAGCAGGGCGGTCACTCGATTGGATGGCTATCTGATCGGGTGGCAATCTGTTTGTATTGAACCTGTTGAAAATTGTCCAAGTCCCAAACGTCACACTATCGGACGGTCACTTGATCGGATGGCAATCCGATCGGGTGGTAATCCGCTTCGACGTTCTGAACTTTTAAATAGGTTGAAAATAGTTTAAGTGTGGGACCCAAGTGCAACCCGATCGGATGGCAGGTTGTTCGGGTGGCTATCCGATCTGGTGCGAATTCAATCTTCCACATGAGATTTTCTCCATCTACACACCCCATGCCATTTTTCATATTACCCCATGCTAACCATTTTTTACATGCAATATTCAATCTTCCACATGCGATTCTTGCCATTTTTCACATTACCCCATGCTAGCCATTTTTTCACATGACGTATTCAATCTTCTATATTCAATCTTCTACATGCGATTCTACACACCCCATGCTAGCCATTTTTCACATTACCCCATGCTAGCCATTTTTTCACATGCGATATTCAATCTTCCACATGCAATTCTACACACCCCATGCCATTTTTCACATTACCCCATGCTGCCATTTTTTCACATGCGATATTCAATCTTCCACATGCGATTTTGTCCATCTACACACCCCATGCCATTTTTCACACTACCCCATGCTAACCATTTTTTCACATGCGATATGTATTGAATTCGCACCAGATCCGCACCTGATCGAACAACTGGGATGATCGCGTACGTATCGTACGATAAGGAGATATGTACCCTACCCTTTACCTATATATATATATATATAGGGTTGGGATTTAGAGAAAACGATAGAAAGTGTGAGAACGGTGAGAACGCTTATGGATCGTCCGATCAAAACAATCTATGGACTAGATTGGCGCGGTGGCGTTTTCGTAAATAACATCAATTTTATTACGTGGACGCGCTTCATTAAGGGTAAAAGGGTCTTTTGACTACTCCACATAAAACGCCAAATCATGAAATAAAACGCCAAAAACAAAATCACAGACCATTCTAAGTAAAACGTCATTAAATATAAAACGCAAAACTTAATTATAGTAAAATCCCGCCTTAAAAAACCGCAAAAAATCCTATATATACAACATCTCAGACCTTCGGTTAAAAACACACACAAAAACCCAAACGCCATATTTCATATAACTCATTCGCCTTAGAAACGCCAAAAAACCCAAACATCAAATATCTTCAACCCCAAAAACGTTTTTTTGAAATTCAGTTTAACTGTCAGTAAGATTTCGCTAAATGAAATAGACAAAATTTAAAAGTGAGGATATAGTCCATTTCATTGAGTAAAATCTCATTGACTTATCCTAAACTTCCATCAAATTTATAACGCCAAAACATACAAAAACATTATTGAGGTTTGTTGTCAATAAAGTTTAGCTGTATGGGGTGGACAACATTGTCAGTTATCTTTCTTAACCGATGATTAACAATGTTGTCCATCTCATACAGCAAAACATTATTGATTTTAGCATGATCAAAATTTGAGTTTTAAGGTGATCTTATTTCGTGGCGTTCTTTTTATCGGTAAAACGCCTAAAAAGTTAAAAAATCAAACATCGTTGATTGTAAAAATTCAAGATTGTTGGCTGAAGGATATAAACTCAATAACATTTTGCTACATGAGATGGACAAATATTCAAGAAAAAGATGCTGATGTCAGACTGTGTGCTTCCAAATAGCAACACAAAAAATTACTTGAAAAAAACAAAAAAACAAAATGAATCATACGAAAGTCGAACCCGCCAGTTAACATGATTCAAAAAAGAGAAAGAAAGAGACTGGAGACAGAGAAGATTTGGAAGATCAATTGTTTATGTATTCTTTTTTATTTATTTTCCTTTTCAGCTAATTGTTATATAATAAAAACGCCATATATAATAAAAACGCCAAAACAGCCAAAATGCTTGTTTAAAACGATATCATCCAGTTAAACGCCACCAAAAAACTGCCAAACTACAATAAAATTACTTTGAAAATTTATTATAAAAAACCCAAATAAAAAAATAAAAAACAAACTTGAAAATGTAACTAGAAACAGTAAATACAAAATCATTAAATACTGAAGAATCTAAAACGTCAAACTTGAAAGATGTGATGTGTTATACACTTCAGAGATAAAGCTTATCAAAAACATTAATTACAAAACAGTAACTGAAAAGACAAAATACTTTATTATAATAATGCACCGCCTAATTTAGGCGCCAAAAAGACATCCTATAAAATGATACATCTCAGCAACTTCCATTTGATCAAACAAAAAAAAAAAAAACAAAAACAAACGCCAAATACTACTAAATACCACCCACTGTAAAACGCCAACAAATAAACTGAATGAATTGTTATCAGAGGGGAGTACCTCAGAAAGATTTTGCTGCATGAGATTGACAAAATTTCAGGAAAAAGATACTGATGCCAGTCATATGGCATTTTGTATTTTTTGTAATTGAAGAAGGTTTGGATGAGGAGAAGAGGTCAATGACACTGAAGAGTGGGTTCGCTATAAAGATGAAGATCTAGATAAAGAAAAAGCAAAAAACCCACTCACACGCCATAGATCTATGTCCCCAAACATCCACACAAAAAGACAGTTCAACAGACGAGCAGGCAAAAAAAATCAAACCCATGGGTTTGTTAAGTTTTACATAAAACACCATATATTTGATGACAGTTCTTGTACTATTAAAGAAGAAAGAGACTGATGACACTGAAGATTGGGAAAAGAGATCCAATTAGGATTTTTAATTTATTTCCTTCCCTTGTATTTTTTTTCCTGTGGTTGAAATATAATTTAACAATAGTAAAACGCCAAAATGTTTATAAAAAATAACAGATCAATAGGCCAACTTGTTTAAACGCCTTGGAAAACGCCATTCAAATAGATTTCCTGCCCCCTGGTTTCCATTGGCATACGATGGGAATAACGCCATAAACGCCAAAATGTTGATACAATGGAACCATTAAAACGCCATAATTATTGAATTTGGTTAACGCCAAAAATCTCAAAAACAAAAAATTAAAACAACATTGGGAAAAAACGGAACAGGAAAAGCAGAAGATCAAAGGACAAAAAAGCCCCTCCGCCATTTTCTAAGCGACGTGACACGTGTTGGGCCAGGAAGCATTCTCACCGTTCTCACACTTTTGATCGTTTTCTCCGGATCCCGTTTCTATATATATATATATATGGGAGAGTTCATTAGGGAACACTAAAAAGTGGGGAACCGAGAAACACTTTTAAAAAATTCAACTTAACATTTTAAAAATCAACTTTTTGTAATAAAAAAAAATTCGGCCTTTTTCCTTATAAATAGATGTAGAAACATTTTTAATAAAAAAAATTAAAAACTAAAAAATATAAAAAACAGTTTAAAAAATACATCTTATAAAATTAACTTAACATGTTAAAAATCAATTTTTTAAAAGTTTTTTCAGCGCTTTTCCTTATAAAAATGGGTAGAAACTATTCCAATAAAAAAACATTTTTGTAAAAAAATTGAAGCATTTTTTAACTGTTTTTTTATATTTTTAGTTTTTGATTTTTTTTATTAAAAATGCTTCTAAAAGTACATATAAAGAAAAGCGTCGAATTTAAAAAAATGACTTTAACATGTTAAGTTAAATTGTTAAAAGTGTTCCCCGATTCCCCATTTTTTTAGTGTTCCCCAATTAACCTCACACTAGATATATATAGGGGTGAGTTAACGTACAATATTCCTTAACGTACGATACGTACGAGATGAAAGTACGCACATTATAAAACTCAAAACCCTAATCACGCATGTTGAAAAACCATAAATCACGCATGTTAAAAACCATAATCACTCATGAACATAATCACGCATTTACAAAATCAAATTTCACGTATGGGGTAAAACCTAATAACACATGTTATAAAACTAATTACGCATAAAATCTTTGTGATTTGTGGCTAATATGATGCGGTGACATTTTTGTAAATAATGAGAACCTTATAACTACTAAGAGGGGTAAAATTGAAAGATCAAAACAAGGGTGCACATGCTAATCTCATGCCATTTCCCTCCATCATATTTAAACGCCAATAACTTTTTTATACGTGGTTATTTTTCTAAAAAAATTACACCATAAAACTTAGCATTTTTTTATCTTTCCAACGAGTACTATTGATATACTTTTCGAAAAAAATGAACTGAGTTTTTTATGGCGTTTTTCTGAACTGAGTGTTTTATGGCGTTTCAGACTAGATATTTTCATGGCGTTTTTCTGAACTAGGTGTTTTTATAGCATTTTAACTAGGTATTTTCATGGTGTTTTTCTGAACTGAGTGTTTTATGGCGTTTTCAACTGAGTTTTTCATGTCGTTTTTCTGAACTGAACTGAGTGTTTTATGGCGTTTTTAACTGGGTATTTAATTGCGTTTTTCTGAACTGGGTGTTTTATGACGTTTTTAACTGGGTATTTTCATTGCGTTTTTCGGAATTGGGTGTTTTTATGGCGTTTTATTTGAACACCCAGTTCATGTGAGTGAGTTTTTGACAATATTACCCTTAGTGTAATATAGCATCAATGCCACATGTCAACTCTAAAATCGTTCTCACCGTTCTTACACTTTCACCGTTTTCCTTAAATCCTGACCCTATATATATATATATATATATATAGGGAACCGCTAAAATGAGAACCACCTCCAGTTGTAAGAACCTTGAGAACTTTTTGATCCGGGGCGAGTTGGACCAAAATTTTTTTCATAAACGTAGATGCTTGTATTATAAACACATTTGTAAAAAAAATTCAAAAAAAAAAATGGCGTGTGTGTAGTTTTGAACACCACAAGTTTGTGTTTACGGGTCCCGTAAACGCAAACTTTTGGTGCTCAAAACTACACACCCGGCTTTTTTTTTGAATTTTTTTACAAATGTGTTTATAATACATGCATCTATGTTTATGAAAAAAAAATTTGGTTCACCTCGCCTCGTACGGTGTAGTTCTCACGGTTCTTACAACTGGAGGTGGTTCTCATTTTAGCGGTATATATATATATATAGGGTAGGGATCCTGTACATTAATCCAGAAGTGTATTATAACACTATATAACACCATATAAACACCGTATAACACTATGTAACACCATATAACACTATGTAACACTATGTAACACTATATAACAATATATAACACTATACATCTATCATAGACATGCTATCAGAAAAAATATAGTGTTATATAGTGTTATATGGTGTTATATGTTGTTACATAGTGTTATACGGTGTTTATATGGTGTTATATAGTGTTATAATACACTTTTCACACTTCTCACACTTCTGGATTAATGTACAGGATCCTTTCTCTCTCTCTCTCTATATATATATATATATATAGGGGATGGATCATGAGAAAACTAGTTTAAATGAGAAAACCAAAAAACTAACCAAAAAAGCCTATAAAAAAACCTAAAAACATACCAAATTTTTTTTTTACAATTTTTTATATAAAAATCGCTACTTTTTATGTATGGAAAAAATATTCAAAAAAAAAATTTTTTTTTTTTGGTTGTACTGCACATGTGCACTGATACATAAAGCTTAAACCACTTAACCCACCCCCCACCGACACCCCCCAAAAACCTAAACCCCCCCACCCCCACCCCTCAAAAACCTAAATTCACCCTCCCACCAAAAGCCTAACCCCCCCCCCCCCCCAAAAAAAAAAAAAACATAAACCCCCCACCCTCCCGAAAACCTAAAACTAAACCCTAAACATAAACCCGAAAAAAACCTAAACCCCCCACCCCCCAAAAACCTAAACCCCTCCCCCCCCACACCTAAAAACCTAATCCTAAACCCCCCACCCCCACCCCCCAAAAACCTAAACCCCCCCCCCCCCCCCCACACCCGAAAACCTAAAACTAAACCCTAAACATAAACCCGAAAAAAACCTAAACCCCCCACCCCCCAAAAACCTAAACCCCCCTCCCCCCACACCCAAAAACCTAATCCTAATCCTAAACCTCAAAAAAACCAACCCTAAAAGCTAAACTAGACTCAAAAAACTAATTTTAAGCATCTAATGCAATTGTATTACATGTTATATTGCACATGTGCACTACTATAATAATAGTATTGAAAACAAGACGACACCATAAATATTTTTTATGTCATAAAAAATATGCTCGAATATACTTGAATGAAAGATACAAAAATTTGTTATCTTATGGTGCCATTTTTGTTTTAAAATGATAACGTATGGAGAAATGGGAAATGTTTGAAAAGTTATATATATTTTTTTCCAATTTTACCCCTCCTTCATTAAAAGTCTCCCCTCCTTCATTAAAAGTCCCCCCCCCCCCTCATTTTTAGGTGTTTTTAGTTAGTTTTCTAGTTTTCTCATTTATATCTAGTTTTCTCATGATCCTCTCCCCTATATATATATATATAGGGTCAGGATTTAGAGAGAAGAGTGAAAAGTGTGAGAACGGTGAGAACGGTGAGAACGATTTTGGTGGTGACATGTGGCATTGATGCTAGATTACACTAAGGGGTAATATTGTCAAAAAAACACGCTCACATGATCTGGGTGTTCAAATAAAACGCCATAAAACACCCAGTTCAGAAAAACGCCATGAAAATACCTAGTTAAAACGCCATAAAAACACATAGTTCAGATGCTCTAGTAGATGCTCTAGTACTAGATGCTCTAATCAAATGCTCTACCTAGTTAAAACGTTATAAAAACACCTAGTTCAGATGCTATAGTAGATGCTCAAATCAGATGCTCTACCTAGTTAAAACGCCATAAAAACACCTAGTTCAGATGCTCTAGTAGATGCTCTAATAGATGCTCTAGTACTAGATGCTCTTAGATGCTCTAATATGTGGCATGCGTTATTATGTGGGATACGCTATTATGGAGCAAGTTCAGAAAAATGCCATGAAAATATCTAGTGTAAAACGCCATAAAACAGTCGGTTCAGAAAAACGCCATAAAACCCAGTGATTTTTTTTTCGAAAAGTATATCAATAGTATACTCGTTGGAAAGATAAAAAAAACGTTGAGTTTTATGGTGTATTTTTTTCTGAAAAATAATCATGTGATGGGGGAAAATGGCATGTGATTAGCATGTGCACATTTGCTTTGATCTTCCTATTTTACCCCTGCTGGTAGTTCCAAGACCCCTATTATTTACAAAAATGTCACCGCATCAATCTAAGCCACAAACCACTAAGATCTTGTGGCTGAGAATCGTTCTCACCGTTCTCACACTTTGAGGCGTTCTCTCCTGATCCTGTTCCTATATATATATATATGCTAAGATTGGGTAGGGCTACATAGAAAACCCTATCTATTTAAAAACCCTAGAAAACCCAACCTCCCGACATTTTTTTTTTGAAAAAAATAACACATGTAATATATATGTTTTTAAGAGTTTTGGGCCAAAAAAATCAAAAAAGCGCCGAAGGGATATTTGAAAAAAAAAAAAATTCAGCAACTTTCAGCATTTTTGTCTAACACATGTTAGGCACTGAATTTTGTTTAGTTTTTTTAAAAAAATCCCTCCGGCGCATTTTTGTTTTTTTTGGACCAAAACACTCTAAAACATGTATATTACATGTGTAATTTTTTTTCAAAAAAAAAAAAAAGTCGGGAGGTTGGGTAAAAATGGGTTCCCATTTGGGTTTCCAGAGTTTTCTAAGAATTTGAGGGTTTTTTATCTAGCATTACCCTGCTAAGATTATTGTAAAAAAGTTAAAAGTGTGAGAAATATTATGGAGATGACATGTGTCTTCATTCTAAATTAATTCTAAAGGGTAAATAAGTAATTTTATCATTGATTTAATTAATTGATAACCTTCCATAACCGTCACCCTTATTTATAGGAACATGATTTTTTTTAAAGATCTCTATAAAAACACTACGAATAACACTGCAACCACTATTCAGCATATTAGCAACACTCGTAGCAAACCCGGTAGCAAAATTTAAAAGTAGATATTTAAAAACAACAAAATTAATCAAGTAAAATCCGTAGCAAAACTCGAGAAAACAAGTTTTAAAAATATTTTAATAACAGTGGTAGACAAATCTGTTGCAAACTGACTAGATAAATAGAGTAAACCACCAATTTTTCCCGTATGGTTAGGTTACTTTCACTAATTTATCCAAACTCTTTTTTTTCAATCTAGCGCCCTTGTGGTTTTTTAAAAAAAACTTATGCTCATCCACTTCTTTAAACCCATCCAAACTTTACCGTTAAATAAGGGTATATATGTCTTTTTATACATGTTTAATCACCATTTATTTACCAAATGTAAATATTGTTTTTTCTATCTTTTAATTAAAATAATTTTATCTATACACACAAACAGAGACACACTTATTTCTCCACATCCACCACTACATCGACAATGTTAATGTATGGACTGAAATTGAGGAGTGAAAGTTACAATGGGATCAAATATGAAGGTTAAGGGAGGTGATTATGAGATTTTATGTCTACGGTCCATGAAGCATATCAATGGATGACAACTGTTACATGCCTTCATGGATAGTAACGTAGAGCCTAGGATTACTCTTACAGTCCACAAAAGCCTCTGAGTAGCTCAGCGATGTGGTGGTCGTTGCCACCACTATTTGACGCCTTTTTTGTCCATCCCAATAGTCATGACCTGTCCCAAGATGCGTGTCTTAACCATCTTCGACCTCCTTGCCTACAAATACGACCCTATTTTAGTTGGTTTCTCACCACATTCTCATTTAACTCTCAAACCCTTGGTGTCCTTTAAGTTCTCCTTGAATTCATGTTTCTGGTCAAATTCAGTTTCAATCAGAGGATACCAAGTCATTTGTAGGTACATTGACTACTCCCCTATGTTTATATCTGTTTCCTTAGCACAAACTACTTCTGTCTCAATCGAATTTGCCTCGATTTTGGCTTTTACTCCTTATCCAGGCTGCCAAGCTTGTTGGTTTTCCTATTTCACTCATTTGGATGTCCATTATAACTCAAGGTATGCTCCTGTGTCATCAGTTTTGTAAACTATGTTCCAAATAGATTGAATTGGTTGAGTCAAACCCATATTCTGACTTCTAGTCCTTTACAGACTGTAAACCCGAACTCTTTTGGATCCTCAAGGTTTGTATTAGAGTTTATAATCAATCTATTTTCAAAATTAGGTTACGGGTCGTAAGGTCCCAAGCCATTTGACCTGCATGGTCCGTTAAGACTCATTATAGTTTGTTATGAGTATATGACTCCTACTCATTATGACATAATATAACACTCCATGTCAAACATAATCAATGTAGCTCATGTTATGATTCATAGTTAAACATAGTTATTGTAAATTAAAATAATAGTGGTGAAGAATCATGGTTAACGGTAGTGATTTATAGTCAAAACATGACTCTATATGACACATGAGGACTTCTTATGGACCATTATTACTTATAATGCTTCAATATGACACGTTATGTAAAACATACAAATAGCATTATATTTTTTTTTATGTACCAGGAACCAATTTCATTAAAAAGCCAAAACAACAAATTACAAACAAATAGAAGTAAAACGGGCAACAAATTGTGGCACAACCCTCTTTTGAATTGCAAAACTGATCCAACTAAACACAAAGCGACTCTTAAGAGTTGAGAAATTACTAATCACGACCCGATGGACCCTGGTTAGGAATCCCATAGCGTTTGGGGCTAGAGAAATAAATTTAAAGTAAATGAGATAAGCATGTGTTGATTCTCTAAACAAGCTTTCTCATGATTACCGACTTTGCCTGATTTCGCCTTCAACATTGCCTGGCCAGCAACAAACCCATTATCCTTTAGCTCAACAAGAGGGGATACTCCTGTAAGGTCCACTTAAGCATGTTTTCCACCCGCCCACCCAAATATAAGAATATCAGATGGCCTAAGAGTAGACCTCCCATTGAGAATATCCGTCAGAGAGTTCACCAGAGCCTCATTTTTAGCCGAAATTCATGCCCACTTTAGAATATCACAAAGAATATACCTACCCAAATCATGCATGTATTTAAACTAGGTAACTCCTTGCAACGGACCACATGCTCACCCAAAGTATCTAAACAAACCTTGCGACAAACTGGGCATGACTCATCAATTAGAAACAGAGAGATCATTAGTGGATACATAAGAATTGCCCGATACTCCCCAACCAACATGTGTTGGCCCAATCCTTCAATGGGGATGACTATTAGCAAATCTTGAGCATGCGGAGCCCGGAGACAATCAAACACGACTTTCTGACTAGGGGATAGATCAAACTTCTCTCCCAAACTCTAGGCAGTTCTACTAAATAGGGCACTGCCAAAGAATCATGGAGTGTAAATGAACAAAGCCGCTCGCATGCTACTCACGATTAGCTCGATACAAGCGTGAATCAAGTCGAGCCCGAGCTTGTGCCTAACTTAATACATGTTCATATAATATTTATCGAGCTTGAGTTGGCTCGCATGTCTAAACAAGTCTATTATTTATATAATTGTTATTTAATATATGTTTATATAATATTTATTAGTATGTATAACAACTATAATAAAAATACCAAAATAATATATATTATGTTATATACAATTTTTCTTAATAAAAGATATATAAAAAGTAATTAAAAATGCATATTAATGAGTTTAAAATAACAAACGGAGCATGGGTTGAGCTTGGAAAAACTATTTACAAGCTAAGCTTAAGATTTAAAAATAAAACTCGAAACGAGCATAGTTCAACTTGACTCATTTACACCCCTAGGTATAAATATCTATAAGAAATCAACTTAGTAGTCTTATTAAAATCAAATAAAATTTTTATCCAGATTGTTTATTTATACAACAAAGTATCTACTAATTTACGAGAACTAGAATTCTTAGGGGCTGTTTGTTTACCTTTTAATGGGGCTCTTAATGATTCAGACGTTTTACTAGTTCAATACTTAATGGTTCACTCTGTTTGTTTCACGAGCAGATGTCTGAATGGTTCAGACATTTACCTCTGAATGGTTAAGCATTATACTGGGTCTGAATGGTTAAGACTTCTAATCTGGATTGGTTAGACATTTGCCTCTGAATTATTAAGCATTATACTGGCTCTTAATGGTTCAGACCTCTTACTGGTTCAGCACAGACCTCTTACTGATTCATCACTGAAGGGGTAAGGTCCCAAAAACCTCGTTCCGAGCGTTTGGACCATACCACAACCTCGATTTCCTAACCTTCTTTAGACCTTGCGCGGCTGCACACTGGTCCAATAAAGAAGAGGAAAACCACAACTTCATCTTTAATCCTCTTTAGACCTTGCGCGGCCGCGCACTGGTCCAACAAAGAGGACACAAAAGAAAGATGACAAACAACACCTGCACGCCAAAAGGAGATTTATAAATCCTTGCGCCTCTCTCATAACAGGCAAGGATAAAAAATCCCAATCAACACTCCCGCTTAAATAATATCCAGACTTGGATATTATTTACTTGACTGATGCCACACGATAAAGAGTCACACCAGATTACAGCAGTAATCTTCTAGAAAGAATTCAATCGTGCACCACTAAGACGGTTATAACCGTCTGGACATGTGTAATCACCTCAGGCATCCCTGAAAACACAACAATAGCATGTAATTGGAGAGAAACCTCCACTTGATCACTTTCCACGTGGCGAACCCCCAGCCATAGATCTAAACAGCGATCCGTGTGCACTCACGTCAGATCAAGAAGCTTAACGGAAGGAAATGTAACCGCTTACGGGGTTAGCATCTTCCGTCAACATTTCACCAATAGGTTTTCCCACCCAACGACACCCGGTTATAAATATGAGGCCTACCCAGGTATGAAATTCAGATTACTCACACTTCTCAAATACATCTTCTTCTTCATTACCAATACTTATTCTCACACCGGAGTCGGGTCAAGGAGAGAACCCTCTTCTCCCCTTGGCGAGGCTAACGGTGCTCTTTTTTGCAGAGTTCTCGGAGAAGAAGATCAATCACAACTGAATCAATCGAGAGGAAACTAACCTTTTATGCGGATTCAAACCCCCTAGATATCTCGGTTCCGACCATTTATCTAGTGTTTCTTCATTGGCGCCCACCGATTTCTCTGTTTTTTAAGTTTTATCTCGTTTCGATTCAGTTTCCTCATTCTCTGTTTTCATATGGCAGAGAATTCATCACCTCACCCATCAGGTCCTCGGTCTGAATTCAAGGGTTCTACAAACCCAAATACTCAGATCGACGGAATCATGGGAATCAATACAAGTAACAATCACTTAGACGACAAGGACTCCTCAGATCAACTCATAGAAAAGAGCTCCAGAATACTGGATCGGCAGATTCCAGAAAGCTTTGAACCAAAATTTCACGCAAATTATCAGACCTGAGTCCCCAAACATCAGGTCTGATATTCGGCAAGAAAGCAACAACAGTCATTCGGGAGGAATTACTTCCCTAAATACAAACGGGAGTTCATAACCATTCAGATCTATTCATGGAGAAAAAACTCCAGAGTACTGGTTCAACAGGTTCCAGATCGCCAGGAACCAAATTTTTCATAAACACTCCAGATTTGGGGGTTTCATTTAAATTCTATGATCAACGAGCTGCAGACCTGAAGTCGCACAATGCATAACTTCCAGAGCTTTGCTTCTTGGGGCTATAAGCCTTGACTAATACGGTTTTCGTCAAAACCTAGGTACTACAAATTCCTCTGAAAGATCCTTTTGATTTTTCCTTAAACAAAATGAGGTAAAGAGAACAAATCCCCGAATTCTTTTACATAACGTGAACACCTTCTAGTATACACTAAACAGTTGATGCTATCACTTATAAACATTTAAACTGGCACTTATGCTAATTCAAGTGCCATGACTTTTCAACATGAAAGTGTTACAACCTAACACTTATCTAAGCTATAACGGAGATATGTGCACAGGCATTTATAGCATAGTTAGAGCGTCTATATCTGTACATCTGGTACTTAAAATTTGATGGATGAAAGAAATCATTAAAAAAGACATACGCAATCCGTTATCTTTTCAAGATGATGGGAACAATATAAATACTATTGTTGCGGTATAATACCACCGATTGAAAAATCACATCAAAAATTTTGGTAAAACTTATACTCCTTATTTAAGGATAAGAGCACGTAAGTCGCCATACGCGCATGCTTCTTTCCATTTAAGCACGTAAGTCGCCATCCGCGCTTGCTACCTTACATACAAGCACGTAAGTCGCCACACGCGCATGCTTCTTTCCATTTAAGCACGTAAGTCGCCATCCGCGCTTGCTCCCTTACATACAAGCACGTAAGTCGCCATACGCGCATGCTTCTTTCCATTTAAGCACGTAAGTCGCCATACGCGCATGCTTCTTTCCATTTAAGCACGTAAGTCGCCATCCGCGCTTGCTCCCTTACATACAAGCACGTAAGTCGCCATACGCGCATGCTTTTTTACATTTAAGCGCGTAAGTCGCCACCCACGCTTGCTCCTTTACATACAAGCACATAAGACGCCATACGCGCATTTAAACACATAAGTCGCCATCCGCGCATACTCCTTTAAGTCGCCATACGCGTATACCCCTTTACTTACGAGCGAACACACATACACTTGCCCCTTCACAAACGCGCAACCCTGACAATCCATGGAAATACGCTAGTACAACCAATCAACGAGCACCAAGTTAAACGGACACAACTAGCAACTATTCCTCACACCGGGAACGCGCAGCAACTAGCCAAGCTATTCAACAAGTCAGACTTATACAGGCAAGGTATTTTTTTTCACTTTATTGGGCCCACGCCCTATTAATGCAAAAATTATCTTTACATGTTATTGTTTGTTACAAATTGCATGTAATTTCTTTGGTATACGCGAAAACAGTATGGTGAACATTGTAAGCCTCATGAACGGTCTAAAAAATAGCAAGCCCCGTGCACAGTCTAGACTTACGTTCGCACAATACCATTTTCATTCTCTATACCTAAACAAAGTAATTATACACATGCAACATATTGTAATTCAAACATAAACACAAAACATGAATGCATAACATTGCATCAACAAAGGAAAGTTACTAGTGCAACAAGGCACCTTTAGCAGCATTTACAGCAGCAGAACATCAAAACGTTCTTTACAAAATAAACACCAAAAAACATAACTGAAGCCTCATCAGAGGTACACAGTACTTCCCCGAACACCCTAACAAGGGGGAACAGCAGCCAGCTCAACCTCCCCATCAACAACTGGTATCCCTTCATTCCCAAAGGAAGGATCAGAATAACACATGTTTCGACGCCGCCGGTACGCAAGCAAAGGCTGATCTTTCCAGTTAACCGGAAGATACTCCTTCAAACATCGACAAGAGAGGACAGCAGAACCCGTAATGATTAACTTTCAGATCATCTTCCTCTAAAACGGCGTTACCAGAAACACGTCATATCTCATTAAATGAATTATGACAACGTCCGAAAAAAAAGACGAAAAGGTACTACATGTATTTATGTTTTATTTTCAAATAACGTCATGAACACCAGATCAGGACGAAGCAGGTCAGAACAAAGAAGAAAACTCACAAGTTTTCTCCAAAGATTTATCGAAAAAATAAAAAATAATGCGCAAGAGTATTTTCCCATAAAAAATTCTCTACTTTCACGCCAAAAACCCTGCAGCAAAAAGTATTTCTCTCTCATAGTCCAGTGCTCCACTTATTTGCATAAGAGCAGCACTAGACTGGGGGGACTTGAAGGGGTAAGGTCCCAAAAACCTCGTTCCGAGCGTTTGGACCATACCACAACCTCGATTTCCTAACCTTCTTTAGACCTTGCGCGGCTGCACACTGGTCTAATAAAGAAGAGGAAAACCACAACTTCATCTTTAATCCTCTTTAGACCTTGCGCGGCCTCGCACTGGTCCAACAAAGAGGACACAGAAGAAAGATGACAAACAACACCTGCACGCCAAAAGGAGATTTATAAATCCTTGCGCCTCTCTCATAACAGGCAAGGATAAAAAATCCCAATCAACACTCCCTCTTAAATAATATCCAGACTTGGATATTATTTACTTGACTGATGCCACACGATAAAGAGTCACACCAGATTACAGCAGTAATCTTCTAGAAAGAATTCAATCGTGCACCACTAAGACGGTTATAACCGTCTGGACACGTGTCATCACCTCAGGCATCCCTGAAAACACAACAATAGCATGTAATTGGAGAGAAACCTCCACTTGATCACTTTCCACGTGGCAAACCCCCAGCCATAGATCTAAACAGCGATCCGTGTGCACTCACGTCAGATCAAGAAGCTTAACGGAAGGAAATGTAACCGCTTACGGGGTTAGCATCTTCCGTCAACATTTCACCAACAGGTTTTCCCGCCCAACGACTCCCGGTTATAAATATGAGGCCTACCCAGGTATGAAATTCAGATTACTCACACTTCTCAAATACATCTTCTTCTTCATTACCAATACTTATTCTCACACCGGAGTCGGGTCAAGGAGAGAACTGTTGATACATATTATGTGGACGCGACTCGGCTCAGTTCAACTCGGCTCGGTTCGGTTCGACCCAGTTAGGTTCGGCTCAAGCCCTACGTCACGACATTCCTCCGTCGTGCGCCCCAGAGTTCGACACGCGAAGCACGGAGCGCCGCGAGCCGGTTCCCGTCGCCACATCATCATGACATCATCATGATGAAGTCATGATGATGTCACTATGTTGACTAAACTTTGCATACTTGAATTTGAGAATTCAATTACGTGCATGTGAGTTGAACTTGGGCCAATCAAATCGCACAAGATACATGTTGGGCCTCTACTTACATGGGCCGGAACCCAGCCAATCGCACAAGACCAAATATATATACCGAAATCAAAGGTGATTTCGGTAGACAAGACACAAGACAGACAAGAAGGATCGCACAAGTGAGAACCCGAGTGATTCTAGAGAGAGTTTGCAAAGATTGTTTTGTAAACATTGAGCTTGTAACTGACTTTTCATACGTATTAATACATTGGTGTTAATCGTTGAGTCTCGGTGTCCATCTCGTGTTCTTGTCGTGTTCGATCTCGGTTTGCATCTCCGGTTGGATTCCGCACAACCGGGCGTGTTTGACAACAAGGAGTAGGCGACTAGATCCTCCCCTAGCCGGACCTACAAGTGGTATCAGAGCCTTGGCTCTTCTCCTTGTTAAAACCGAGTGTTTTCGGGTTGTTTTCCGGGTTTTTGAAGTTTTTATTTTTCTTGAAAATCTGCTTGAAACTTCGAAAATCTGCATTTTCTGCTGAAAGTTCTTATAAAAACCTCTTTATTTCTCACTTTCTCATGTTAAAAATTGGTTTTTAGTGAAGTTTCAAGCAAGAATTTGTGTTCGGAAATTTGTCGGTTCACCGGAAAACTCATAAGTTTGCCGGAAAATTCAAATATTCTGGGTTTGTTCTTCTTATATTCAAGGAACATTCAAAGTGTTCTTGAATATTCATTGTTTTCAAAATTAAAATTAACCTCTTTAATCTTTTGAAGTTTGAATATTCAGTGGTTGTGCATTGGAACTTGTTGTTTGATTAGTATATTACAAGGCCATCATTTGGTTGGTACATTGAGCAAGTGTGTAGCCGAAAGTTGAGTTGAAAAGTGGGTATACTTTGTGTCAGTGGATGATAGAAAGTCAGACCAGTTAGTCGCACAAGATAGCTGTATCACACAACCTTCAATCTCACACAAGCAAAGTGGATCGCACAAGGTTATTCAGTCGCACAAGTTGCTGGATAGCTGGGCCTGCACAACTAGAACTGGGCTTGCAATAAAAATTGGGCTTCTGATTCTGGTCGCACAAGATATTTAATCACACAACATTTGACTCGCACAAGGTTCATTAGTCGCACAAGAATTGGACCTTTTCAACAAAATCAACTGTGGGCCTAATTCACTTCTGGGCCTTTTAAAAGTTCTGGGCTGAAATCATTACTTGTTGTCGAAATCTATTATCATTTTGTCAACGAAATCAGATTCTGATAGAAAGTTCAAGAGATTGACTCACACAAGTTTTAATTCAGTCACACAAGATTTGAGTCGCACAAGATAGGTGGAACGTACAAGAGTTTGATTACTCGCACAAGATCCAGTTAGTCGCACAAGAAGAATTGGGTTCTACACATACGTGTTTGGGCTGTTTCGTCGATCTGGGCCATTCTTATTTGTTTCGACGAATTTGCTTCATCGAAATTATTGTCTTTCGATCAAGGATCCTTCGGCTGGTTGTTATCATTCGAGATATTAACATAGTTTGTGAAAATTAATTTTTTTTTAAAAAAAAAAAGGGAAAACTTGTTTCTCAAATTTCAAATCAATTTTCACTTAATTTATTAATTTTTATAAAATGGGAACAAACGGTCAGTGGGATCCAACCGCGTGGACTCTAACATCTTCACAATCATCAGCTACGCAATCATCAGCTACGCAATCTGCGTCAGATTTCAACAAAGCATGGATGCAGGCTATTGCCCCACCTCAAGCTGCAATGATAACTGCAAATCAATGGGCATTGGTCACAAATCAAAGCAACAGCATTCAATCTATGATGCAGAACGACAGTGAAACTGGTACAAGCACAAAACCGCCAAAGCTAAATCACATCAATGATTGGGGATGGTGGAAAGAAAGGCTGAGAACTTATGTTCAGGGGCAAGGTCAAGATCTATGGATGTGCTTCTTTACCGCATTTGACCATGATTTGGAAGTTGCAGGATCTAATCCAGAAACTTACAGCACAATGTCTGATGATGATAAGAAGAAATTTGAGTTAGAAAAGAAAGCATTCATGATTCTCACACAAGCTCTTCACAAAGACATTTACCACCAGTTTGTTTACTGCACGACTACTAAAAGCTTGTGGGATATGCTTACGTTACGATGTGAAGGAAATGCTCAATCTAGAAAGATCAAGCAAGAACTACTGAAGAAAGAATTTGAAGGTTTCACGTGTATGGAGAATGAGACTTTGGCAGAGTTATCTACAAGGTTTCATCACTTGTTGAGCGAGATGTTTGGTTTTAGAGTCACTGCCACTCCACAAGAAATGGTGAAGAGATTCGCTGATAGCTTACCAGCAAAGTGGAGCAGTTATCTTGAAATTCTCAAAGAAAATGGTGTTCTAGACACAATCAACGTTTATGAGTTGATTCAAAAACTGGAGAACAAGGATGTAGAAGAAAAGCTTAAGGCAAAACGAACACTAACTCCTCAAAATCCAGAAATGTACTTTGGGATTGCAGGAGGTATCAGTGGAGAAAGACCAGCCTCTCAACATGCGAAGCTTCAAACAGCCTTCATCTCAAACACCGGACCCTCAACAACAGATCAGTTTGATCCTTCAGCTTACACGATGTTTTCAAGACCAAATGCACAACCGACAGCTCAACAGCAACAACCGCAACAGCAAGGGTTTTATGGAAGCTCTTCAAACTTTCAAGCCACCTCCAATCCGAACACAGTCAGATTAGACACTTCCAACTTTTCAAAAGTCAGTGTCGAAGTAGCCAAGGAGCATATGGAGATGTTGAACACCTTGGTTAGTGCTTATTGTGGATTAGTTGCAGGTCAGATTGGGAATATCAATCTAACCAATGAAGATTATCAGCAAGTGGATAAAGAAGAGTTTGAAATGATGGATATCAAATGGGCTCTTGCTAGTGCAATTCGAAGAGCAAAGGAGTTTATGGAAAGGACGGGGAGAACCAACTTGGAAAGCAAGAAAGACACCAAGTATGGGTTCGACAAACAAGCTGTAACGTGCTTTAACTGTGGTGAGCGGGGTCATTTCAAAAGGGAATGCACAAGACCAGCTCAGCACGGAAACCAAAATCCTTTCAGAAATCAAGGCAACCAGCAGAACCAGAACAGGAACAATGTTCGTACGTTGATACCTGTCAACAACCAAAGCCAAGCAGGACCATCTAATGCCAACCAGGCACTGGTGGTTCAAGTAGATGAAGGTTGTGATTGGTCGCTTCAGTTTGGAAATGATGCTCCAGATAGAACAGCATGTTTTGCTGAAGTCGTAAGGGATTTAAAGCACGCCAGTGGTGGAGAATCTTCCGCCAATGGTGGTGACTCTTCTGAGGATGAAGACTCTTCTGGTTATAGTGGAAGCTCAGATGAAGAATCCTCCACTTCAGGGAATGATCATGTGGATCAAGCTGCTTACTCTTCGTCTTCTCTCCATTCAGCCTTTATGGCTAATGTCGACAGTTCATCAGGTCAGGTATGTGTCGATGAACCCACTGTAGTTAGCTGTGAAAAGTGTGATAGTTTAAATGTTAAATATGCAGAAAAGGAAAGTCAGTTTGAAATCACACACAAACACAATCAACAATTGATTGTAGATCTTGCTAAAGCAACTGAAGCTAACGTGTTTTTAACCAGAAATGAAAAGGAATTTAAAACAACAATTGCGTCATTAAGATATGATGTGTCAGAATTACAAAAAGCTGTTTTGCGAAAACAACATGCTAACAATGATCTTATAGACACAATTGAAAAGCAGATGGTAGAGTTGGCAACCGCTCGATGTGAATGTGAAACAATCAAGCAGAAATTGGAAAGTTATTCCAATTCCCGCTATGTATTGGATCACATTATTGATGTTCAAAAGAAAAAGGGGGATAAGAAGTGTATGGGATTCAAATCATGTCCTCCCCCAATGAATCACAATTACTCCAAATTGCCTGATGACGAGGATATGCCCCGTTTTGAACCTACTGTGCCACTCGGTCTAGATGACTTTGCAGCAGGCATCGGGTTCACAACTAGTGCATCTTCCTCGGGTCAATCAGAATCTGAGAATGAGACAAATTCATCATGTGTTAAGGAACAGAGTCCTCCCATTGTTGAGGATGCTGATTCTTCGGATGATGAATCTGATGAAATTGTGAACCAACAGTCTAACTCGGTTACAACTGAAATTCCAATCGAGAATCACATCCTATGTGATCCACCAGTGAAACCGAGTAAGACTGAAATGTCAAAAGAAATGGAGTCGATTGTATCAAGTTTTGAAGGGAGTAACTTGTTGTACACGCTCAAAGGAGATAGCAAAATCTACTCTAACAAAGATTTTCCAATTAAAAATGTAAATCAAGATTTAATTGAGCAAATTTTTGAAGGATGCACTGATAAGTTTTTGGGGAACAAAAGTGGCAAAGTTACCGTCACTCAATGTGATCCAATTCCGTGTGAACAAATTAGAAAACAATACGGAAACCAAAAACCACAAGTTGAGCGAAAACAACAAGTCAATTCCGGAAAAGGTAAGGTACAGGGAAAGAAGGCTCAGAACAAGAATGTTCAAGCACCTAAGGCTCAACAACAATGGGTGCAAAACAAAAGAGCTCCTGTTAAGAAAAGAGAACCGAAAGTGAACTTTGTTGGATCCACGGGTTCAGATAAACTTGAAACATTTCAGGATAAATCTAACATTGATTTTGTAAAACAAGTTAGAATTTTAAAACGAAATGATCAGAATAACTACACCCAACACACCAACGGAGGTGATTTAGGTCCAAGCACGTCTAGATCACAAAGTTCATTGTCTGGTTCTCCGTCTGATCATCAACATGTTTCTCCGAGGTTTGTAGAGCGGAGAATGTGTTTTGAGTGTGGCACAATTGGGCATATTGTAAGATACTGCCCATACCTGCAAAAGTTGAAGGCAAAAACAAGTGCTCCCCAAGAAACCAATTACCAAAAACGATCATTTTCCCCGAAACAAGACCCACGTGTCTTGAAAGAAAGGGAAAAGAAGTTAAAACAAAAGAATCAAAAGATAATTGAAAAGGCCTTAAAATCAGAGGTCAAAGAAGAAAAACCTGTTCAAGCAAAACCTAAAACTGTAACACCAGTAAATGCTAAAACAATTAATACAAATACTGGTAAAGGACAAACAGCTTGGAAACAAAAACAGGTAATTCAGTCAGGGGGAGCACCACAGGTTCTTTTTCCTAATCATCAAGTGATTGAAATCACTTTTCTTGATGATCAAGGACGACCCAAGTCCACAAAGGCTTGGGTCCCTCTCTCCAACTAATTTTTAAGTGAGTGTGTAGGATATTCCAGGAGGAACTTTCGATAGTCGTAAGATTGTTGATAGTGGAGCATCCTTGCACAAAATAGGCAACAGAAGAAATTGCTGCCTTTGATGGAGAGAAAAAGTAAAGGGAAACAGAAATGTCTGTTGAAAGAGATTGAAAAGCTTCGACAAAATGAAAATCATTTCAAAATGTGAATGTTCAAGGCTTTGATCGGGTCCCCGGGATAGATTCAAATCAAAATGTACGCACCTGCAGCACGTCTGAAGTTCAAACTCAACAAGATGAACGTGCAGTGTACATTTCTTCGTGGTGTGATTGAAGAAAATGTGTTTGTTGAACAAACCAACCGGGTGTGCGGATGCCTTGGCATGGGTTTTACAACCGCACACTACTTCACAAGAGAAAGACAAAAACCTTCGCTGGTGCAATGTGGAAGACCAGCCGGAACCAAAGGTTTTTGATCTTGTTGCTGTGAAGAGATTTCAGTAGCTGCAAAATCGACTTTGAAATCCACACCGGGTGGATATCCAGTTTGGGAGAGCACTCAGATTCTTTGCAATGCACGATGCAGTTGCAGGATACGGTTTTTAAATTTCTAATCTCTCCTATACTTGTCGATATTTAAGCTGCTTTGTGAATTGTTATCTCGTTCAGCACTCTTTGGCCAGACAATGCTGTCATGGTCCACACCACTTACCGACATGCCAACTGATTTTTCCAAAAATTCGCTAAATCATTTCTGATTAAAACTTAATTTTGGTAAACGGCATTGAGGTAAAACATGAGTTAACCAACATCGGAAAATCATTTTTGTAAATATCTTTGTGTTTTAAATTTATCTTAGTTTGTTGATTTTAGGGGGAGTAAATCCAAAATTTGAAAATCCAAAAACATTGAAAAATTTCAAAAACACAAAAACAATAGAAAAACAAAAATGAGTTTCCTGGCGAGCAAAAGAGAAAATGATAGTACATCAGTGGTCTGTCTAAACCTCTTTAAACCTAAAATGAAAAACGATAAGCAGCTCTATATAAGATGTATCGGTAGGCTCACAATCATTTTAAAGTGTGCAGGGTGATATAAACTTAAATCGACTGAAGACCAGGTGGGAACCATTCATTGGCATATGGTCTTGGTACCGAAATTTCGTTTGAGAGATTGCCGAGGTTCTGAGATATTCGGTCTTTATGCTGCTTATCATCTGGGTATCATGGTTGTATCTTTTACCGAAAAATAACGGGGACGCAAGTCTAGATCTTCCATGATACTATACATACGTGTACATACTGCATACGACCTCAATAAGTGATCAACAATCACATGTCCAAACAAAATAAGTGATAAAATATCACATTTATCCGGGAGTCAAGTTCGTCTCTCTGCTGTACGAAAGTACTGACCTGTTCACGGACTTGCTCCTGTGCCCTCATGCATCTGAAAATCAAGTTCCTCATCAATAAGTGATTATATCACATAGGGCTTGTTTTCAATCAAAATAAGTGAGAATCTCACATCATATACGGTCAAACAGATGATAATCGGTATACTCACCGGTAAGATGAACCCTCGTGCATACCTTGATACGGGAATGTGTCGTGATGTGGATGAACACCGGTCGGTAAGTATAAATCATAACTTAACGTATCCCCTCGCCATGATTACATCTGATAAGTTGAGCTTAAGTGGACAACAATACCGATAATTGTTATAGGATGCTTATCATAATGTTAACTAAGAGAACAACAAGAGCGTTTTGGCATGACCGTACACTGATATGATTCTCTTACCCTCGAAACTCGCAAAAAGAATGTCTGTAAATATTTATTTAATGTTTCCTGTTTATGCATCTTTGTATATATTTATTTATTGCTTTCCATCTTTACATTTGAAAAATGAAAATTTCAAAAAGATTTTAGGTGTGTTTTAATTTTAAATTTTATAAAATCCAAAAAGATTTTTCTTCTAGTTTATTTTTGATTGACCGATGTTGGAACTCGAGTCTATCCTACCCAAAATCCTGATCGTAAGCTGGAAAACAATTGCATCTTCATAAACAGTCGAAGTTAACGAGTTTTGAAAGTTAAAGGATTAAAATGAATATTGTTCAAAACTTTCAAACTGTCGGACGGTGTTTGATTGAGAAATGGTCATGTGTGTGTCATTTGTTTATCTTACTATATTCCAAGCAGTTGTTCTCATTACGCGTTTAGATTTCTTGCATGTGCAGATTCTAAAGGCAAGGAGAACATGGTCGATGACAAGCTTCGGAATGAAGACACAACGTGAAGGCACTCAAATGATGAAGATAATCGAGTTGCCGCTGATCATCATCAACACCACAAGGATCTCAAGTTCTGAAGATCAAGTCGTTCACGAGCATAACTCAAGGGGGAGCTTATGTTAAGGGGGAGTTTGTCAACACACTTCCTACATGAAACAGGGAGTTTGTTGATACACTTTCTGCCTTGAAGACGTGAAGACGTTGAAGATCCTCCGACTTAGAAGACATGGAAGTTGAACCTCACGAGTAGCATCCAAGGGGGAGTTTGTTGATACATATTATGTGGACGCGACTCGGCTCAGTTCAACTCGGCTCGGTTCGGTTCGGTTCGACCCAGTTAGGTTCGGCTCAAGCCCTACGTCACGACATTCCTCCGTCGTGCGCCCCAGAGTTCGACACGCGAAGCACGGAGCGCCGCGAGCCGGTTCCCGTCGCCACATCATCATGACATCATCATGATGAAGTCATGATGATGTCACTATGTTGACTAAACTTTGCATACTTGAATTTGAGAATTCAATTACGTGCATGTGAGTTGAACTTGGGCCAATCAAATCGCACAAGATACATGTTGGGCCTCTACTTACATGGGCCGGAACCCAGCCAATCGCACAAGACCAAATATATATACCGAAATCAAAGGTGATTTCGGTAGACAAGACACAAGACAGACAAGAAGGATCGCACAAGTGAGAACCCGAGTGATTCTAGAGAGAGTTTGCAAAGATTGTTTTGTAAACATTGAGCTTGTAACTGACTTTTCATACGTATTAATACATTGGTGTTAATCGTTGAGTCTCGGTGTCCATCTCGTGTTCTTGTCGTGTTCGATCTCGGTTTGCATCTCCGGTTGGATTCCGCACAACCGGGCGTGTTTGACAACAAGGAGTAGGCGACTAGATCCTCCCCTAGCCGGACCTACAAGAACCCTCTTCTCCCCTTGGCGAGGCTAACGGTGCTCTTTTTTGCAGAGTTCTCGGAGAAGAAGATCAATCACAACTGAATCAATCGAGAGGAAACTAACCTTTTATGCAGATTCAAACCCCCTAGATATCTCGGTTCCGACCATTTATCTAGTGTTTCTTCAATCACTTAATGGATTGGTTAGACATTTGCCTCTGAATGGTTAAACATTATACTGGCTCTTAATGGTTCAGACCTCTAGACCTCTTACTGGTTCAACACAGACCTCTTACTGGTTCAACACTTAACCATTCAGAAGTTGTCAAATAGCCCCTTACACTTTTTAAACTTTTGCCTCTTATTATATGTATTATATAGATTTTAGAGTTAAATGTCATTTTAGTCCCTGTGGTTTGGGCCATTTTGCCAGTTTTGTCCAAAGATTTGAAATTTTGCCATTTTAGTCCAAATAGTTTTAAACGTTGCCATTTTAGTCCACTGGGTTAACTCCATCCCTTTATTTTGTTAACTAGAAGGACATTTCGGTCATTTTAAATGTAATTCTTTTAACTAGAAGGGCAATTCAACCATATAAAATGATCAAATTACCCTTCTAGCTAACATAAAAAATGTACGGAGTTAACCCAGTGGACTAAAATGGTAACACTTGAAACCATTTGGACGAAAATAACAACGTTTCAAACCTTTGGACTAAACTGGCAAAATGACGCAAACCATAGGGACTAAAATGGCATTTAACTCTAGATTTTATAAGTTTTATATAAACAATTCCTAAGTATTGAAAAATCAAAATTTCATAAATCTAATTTGCCGCCCACAATTTGCCGCTCCTAGTTTCCCACGCAATACCTTTCTCTAGTCATCCTCCCTCAAATCCACGTTCCCATTCTTTAATTTAAACCTCCCTCAACCCACAATCCCACATTTTGCACAAAAAAACCATCACTCTGCTTCGCATCTCCACAAGTCCCTTGGATTTTGTTGATCACAACTTAGTAAGAATATCCATTCTCATGTAATTATTCTTTTTGGGTTGCAAGTTCATAGTTTTTTCTATTATTTTAATCTTGATTTAGTGTGATTTAGTGTTTTCTCCTATCTATGTTTTACCTGATATTTGCGTGGATGCATATTAGTTGTTTAAAAAAAAGTTCCTTTCTTACAAAGTTGTTTGATAGTTATTTCATTCTTTACTTGTATGTTCTTGACACTCCTTGGTGTTTACAAACAAGTGTAGTGGTGAACAAAGAGGTACCTAAATGGAAGACTTATTCTTCCTACCACGTGCATGAGTTATATGATACAAAGAGGTTCCTAAATGGTGGATTTATCCTCCTACCTCATACTTGACCTATATGATATATGAATACTAATATAACTTATGTAAAATATTCAAATAACCAAACTCTTGATGATGAACTAATGGTCTTTTGTCAAGATAGTAGGTTACATCATCTTAGGCATTGATAACTTGTTACGCTTATAATGGGTTTTGTCCCATGAAAACATATAAACTCTTTCGAGTTTCATAGTATCAAGAACAAGTGTCATATGCGCTAGATGATTATTTTCCCATATGTTTATTTTCATGTTACTTAAAATCCGAATCTATAATCTTCCATTAACTCTCCATACTCACCCACCTATGTTTCTTCGTGTAGAAGGACAAGGTGCTCCAATCTAAACAAACCAATCACTCGCGGGATATCAAGTAGGAAGCTTGCAAAACCGTGAGTATACTCGATCCCGTTTTCTTGTTAATCACTTTTGGATGCAACATGCATGTTATACAAAATTACACTTCACATGAAACTATTTTAAACTCTATCCATGCTTAAAATGAAACTATATGATGCTTGTTAGACTTGTATGCTAATGTAAACTATTTGTGTCGATATATGCTTCATTAACTTTGCTAGCCTACCTTAACAATTATAGCGCTATAGGATTAACACACCGCCCACGAAACTTGGGGTATTGTGAAGTTAAACATGTTAACCTCCCGTTATTCTTTAGGATATGCTATTTTAACGTGTTGGATTCTTGGGTTTGAACATATAGCACACTATTTCAGCATGCTAGTAAACTTGCATATTATGATTCATGTTGGACTTTTTGTATACCCGCCAATAATTTTTATTCTATATTATGCTATGTAACGATTTTTATTCTATATTATGCTATGTAACAAAACTTGTATACTCGCCAACTTTTTGTTGATATATTTTAATACGTGTTGCAGGTTGATTGATGAGATGATGTTGGGAAGAAACACAATTTAGGTGGACTTAGATACACACCTAGATTAATTTTGTTATTTCGATGCTATGTTATGAAACAATGTTGTCTTTTATTTTGAATCTTGTATAACAATCTTGTTTTGAAATGAAATTTGAATTTAATTTATATTGTCACATAGTGTTATGAAGTTTTGAGCAATTTGTTCATCTCATCCCGATGTTTCCGCCATCAGTTGGGGTATGACAGATTGGTATCAGAGCCATAACTATAGGGAATTAGGAAAAGTATGAATGCTTTGCCGTAGTCTATAGTTTAGGAACTTGATTCTTATTTGTCGTTTAAAACTTCATGCATTCTACCTTATTTGCTTCTTATTTCTTCTTCTTTGGTCTATTAAACTTACATGCCTTTCCTAAGGCAAACACCATACACTTTGAAGACTTGAAGACACTCGTGACAAAAGAGAGACGAATTTACCAAAATAGGCGTGAAACCCACAATTTGGTAAACGACTCTCATTCCGTCCGATTCTATTTTGGCACGAAATTCATCCTTAAGTTAGGAGTGAAATCCACATCTTAATGGTAATTTCCATTTCAAAATCTAGTGGACCCTCGTCAAAGTGTCGAAATTATATTTTGACCCGACGAGTATCAACCACATTAGGATACGAAATCTTCAAGTTATGGGTGAAACCCGCATCTTGTCGATTAAGACCCATTCCTTGATTTTCAATCTCGCCAAAGTCCCGATTGTTTCAATCGATTAGAGACGTGTAGTAACTGGAAGGGTAAGATACTGTTAATCGCTTCTCGATGAGAGTATCTTACCTATAGGCCAAAGCACGTTTCTCTAATTCGAAAGGACTTTCGACCCACTTTGGAATAGTCGACCTTTCTCTACCCGAAACAATCCGATGTTTTATGAGCCTCTCTTTTACGTTATCTCAATTTATATGTGGTGTTATACTTGATACTTCATTGATTTTAAAACCGTTACACAATTCGCACGTTTATTGTAATAAAAAGCATTAATAATCTCTCGTGAACAAACTAAATTTACGATGCTTTTATTATTCATGTTATGCTATGTTGAAATTCATGATTGTACTATGTGAACATTTTATGCTATGTGAAACAATTTGAACACTTTTATGCTATGTGAAACTTTATGCTATGTGATTCATTTCATGAAAACGATTTTCTTAAACAAACATTATGATCAAGTCTCACCTATTCGTTCTTTTGAATCTTAGATGTCTTCTCATCTCCCCAACTCGACTAAGAAGTCAAAGACCAGCTCTCAGAAGAAGATGATGGCATTTATGGCCAATCAAATCGCTCGTATCGTCCCAAAGATCGTCACTGAGATCCAAGTTTCTGGTACTCCAAACTCCTCCGTCGACTATAAGGTTGAAGCACGCAAGCCTGTGTCATTTAACTTCAAGCACTTTTCGTCTTCCAACCCCAAGCCATTCACTGGCAACGATGGGGTTACTGCTATGCTCGAATGGTTTGACAGCATAGAGGTCACGTTCATCAACATTGAGTGTCCCGAAGAGCTCAAAACTTGTATACTCGCCAACTTTTTGTTGATATATTTTAATACGTGTTGCAGGTTGATTGATGAGATGATGTTGGGAAGAAATGCAATTTAGGTGGACTTAGATACACAACTAGATTAATTTTGTTATTTCGATGTTATGTTATGAAACAGTGTTGTCTTTTATTTTGAATCTTGTATGACAATCTAGTTTTGAAATGAAATTTGAATTTAATTTATATTGTCACATAGTGTTATGAAGTTTTGAGCAATTTGTTCGTCTCATCCCGATGTTTCCGCCATCGGTTGGGGTGTGACAATTATAACTCTGTATAATACTACAACCCCGTCGTTCCACTTCCAGCATCACCACTGCCGCTCGCCGTCGTGGGGAGGTGGTCGGCGCCGCCTCTCTACAGTCTCTCTTCTCTTTCTCTCGCTTGAACCCAACCACCCGACACCACCTTGCCGTCGTTCCACTGCCGGCACCACCGCTGATGATGATGATTCGAGATGGACTGATGATGATGATGATTCGAGATGGATTGATCCGGAGAATGAGGATTCGAAAATCTCGAGAAGAAAGAGGATTCGAAGATCTGGAGAAGAAAGAGGAATCGAAAATGTAGGGATTTGATTTACAGTTTTCTATTTTAAGTGGATATAAAAGACTTTATTACCCCTACAATTTTCAAATCAGTCCAAAAAATAAAACACATTTTACAAATTGGTCCCTATTGATCTCAACCATTAGATAAAAAATGGCTAAGATTTTTTCTTACCCTTCTCAAACTTTTGGTCTTTTTTACAGGAACCTCAATCTATATATATATATAGGTTCATTTGGGAACATTAAAAAGTGGAAAACTGGGAAACACTATTAACAATTTAACTTAACATGTTAAAAATCAATTTTTTTAAAAAAAAAATTTCGACGCTTTTCTTTATATATACTTTTAGAAGCATTTTTAATAAAAGAAATCAAAAACTAAAAATATAAAAAAATGTAAAAAGAGGCTTAATTTTTTTTACAAAAATGATTTTTTATTGGAATAGTTTCTACCCATTTTTATAAGGAAAAGCGCTGAAAAAAATTTTAAAAATTTGATTTTTAACATGTTAAGTTAATTTTATAAGATATATTTTTAAATTGTTTTTTAAACATTTTTTTATATCTTTTATTAAAACTGTTTCTACATGTATTTATAAGGAAAAGCGCCGATTTTGTTTAGAAAAAGTTGATTTTTAACATGTTAAGTTGAATTTTTAAAAGTGTTCCCCGATTCCCCACTTTTTTAGTGTTCCCAATTAACTCTCCCCTATATATATAGGCGAAGTTTAAATGAGAACGCTAAATATTGTGAGAACCTTGAGAACGAATGAAAAATCGCGAGAACTTGGTCAAAAACAATTCAAATTCCATTTATTTTTACATTTATCATTATTATTATTATTCGAATACAATGTTAGAAATTTGATTTACACGTTTAAATTTATGTGAATTCGTAAACAAAGAAAATTTAAACGCGTGTAAAATTTTATTATATTTACACATGCGTAAAATATCTAATAAGAGTGATTTTGAGAGGATAAATGAATTATTTGATGTTGTAATTTTTTTTAATGTTGTACTTTAATTACAATAAGGTTTGTATTAAATAAACAACAAGCTGAGTGAAACAACTATAAAAAGTAATTTAATGTGTTTAAATGAATTGCATTAAAGATTGGCTACTTTATTGTATTGATCCATTTGTTTATTTAACTAGATTTTGCCACGTCCGAGTTGCTGGGCACTAAGTCGAATATTGTCCTCTTGTAGCATGCACGTCTGTGTTTTAGTTACCATACTACTCATAACACGATTTAAAAAAAAATATATCGAGTTAACAAATTAAAACTAAATAGTACCATACTCTTGATAAAAAAAACTAAAACGATGGAAAACTAAAATTTTAAACTGGAGAAAAATTATAATTTTTCAGGATAAATGAACGTGTGATAGGCAGCCGCCTGACACAAAAAAATATTACACCAAGTCAACTAATTAAAAACTACACCATAGTTTTGGAAAAAAAAACATTATCATAGTTTTGTCAAAAAAAAAAAAACACTAAAGCGATGACATGATTGTAATTTTACATCGAGGGCAAAATCGTAATTTGATAGGGGAAAGAAAACAAAAGCGATGATAAAATTGTAAATTTGAACTGGGGGCAAAATCGTAATTTGGCTAGGAGAAGAAAAAAAAAAACAAAACTAATGGCAAAACTGTAAATTTAAAAGGTGCAAAATCGTAACTTGGTTGGACCAATTGGGAATAGTGCCGCTATAGTTTTGTTAAAAAAAACTAAAACGATGACATAATTGTAACTTTATATCTGGGGCAAAATCGTAATTTGACAGGGGAAAGAAAACAAAAGCGATGGCAAAACTGTAAATGAGGGCAAAATCATAATTTGAATAGAAGAAGGAAAAAGACAAAACTAATGATAAAGCTATAAATTTAAACGGGGAAATTCGTAACTTGGTTGGACCAATGAAGAAGTGTCAGTCAAGTGTGTGACACTATTTTCCTCCATCGTATTTGTATGTATATAAAATAAAATAAAATTCTCAGCCTACTCCTACTATCTGGAACTTAAACCAACAAGTAAAGAAAGAAATGAGGAAAAGAAAGGGTTAAATGGTTTGGGCTTTTGTACTACAACAACAAAAGAAAATTAGTTGGGTCATATATTTAGTTACTTGGAGAATAAAAAATGGTAGCTTGTGCCAATCATTTGGGCTGTGTGTTTATAGTTAACTAGGTTTTTACCTGGGATTGCTTCCCGGGCTCGAGAAAATTAGTTATATTAAAAACTATAATAAACATAAAATTAAAATCATACAAATATCACATATCAAATGTCTTGCTATAAATAAGTTATAAAATTAATCACGGATTGTGAACGTGTAATAAAAGTTATAAACTACAACAACAATATCAGATCTTAAAACTTAGTATTTATGTATATAATCTTATGAATTATATACGTATATAATTCGAATCAATTTTCAAAATTCATACTGATTTCAAAAGTATTGACCAAGCTTACAATCTATACAGAATGCAATGTGCCTGTAGCTCTTTCATCTTCAAGGTCGATTTCCTGACGAAGTGCAAGATCCTCGTTTCAAATCAAATCAATGGAATTCTTGTACATTATTTCCAAATACCTAAAGAAAAACTTTAAAGGTGAACGTCTAATATGGTAGTAATTAAATCTTGAAAAAAAAAATATTTGAAAATTTGCTTCACAAACTTTTTACTACTAGCAATCGTTAATAGAAACTCAAATAACTACAAAACCAATAAAACAAAATAATTAAATTACATCCGAAACAAAAGGGATAAATGCTTACCCATGAATATTTAACCATTTGACCCATTTGTGGCAAAGTGTAGACCAAATCAAATGCTTACTCATAAATGGGTCAAAATAACCACCTTTAGATGGATTAAAACTGACCTCAATTAGCTGAGTATATGCCACATAATTAATGGTTACTGTGAATTTGTTTCAAATGTGAGTCAAAACCCCACCTAAGATTAGTTATACAGAAAGAAATTCTTACCCAGTCTAAAATCTAAATCCATTCTAAAAGTATAAAAGGAAAAAGAAAGAGTTGAGATATCAAAGTGCACTGGCTAAACTGAAAATTGTTGAATTTAGGATCCAAAAAATGAAAACACTATTCCTTGGGGCCTATCATTTTCCATTTAGGATCCAATTAGCAGTTTAAGATCCACTTATTGGACACTTTCAACCCATTAAAAATGTTCCTCTTTTAGAGTTTAGACAACTTTTATTTGACCCATTTGAGATAAAATACAACCCGAATAACATTTTCTTGAGTAAACAAATAGAAAATTGCTCTCTATTTTACAAACTTGAGACACAAAAACGAACCTGTTTCGGGTCTAGAGGTGAAAGAACTGCAACACCACCCTCCTTGAAATTCCATCTGCATTCATTTCTAGGTAGAATTATCACATTATACAATCCTGCAACCATATATAAATTTATGTAAGAACATTACTCCAACACTTTTAGAGAATGCACTGGGAAAGAAGGCATGAACCCTATTATAGCTATCTATTGCTACAACCCTAATAGCGAGCCTAGACCTATACGCTACATAGCGGGCTATGGCGATCGGTACGCACCATATTGACATCTATGCCTCTAAATATAAAGAAAATACATTGATTTAAGTACAAAAAAAGCCTATCAAAAACTAACCTGATCACAAAAAGAAAATACATTGATTTAAGTACAGAAAAGCCTATAAAAAACTAACCTGATCATTTTATCCGCAAGCGGTGAAGAAGTCAGACAACCTGCAGACTTATTAATGTGATACTCTCTGTAAGGTTGAAACAAAAAAAAGAGAGACATGCTAGTTTTGACAAAATATATGTATTGAACCCCCAACTACAGTTTCATGAAACAACAAACCAAACATGCCATTTAGATGAGGTGCTTGACGTTTGGCAGATCAGTTTTTGGTGGTGTTATCCAACCACTGTTTGACCAAAGTCCAACAACTGTTTTTGGTCGACTTCATCCTGGCTGGACTCTTGTAACGCTGTTTGACCAAGGTCAAACCACTGTTTGACCAAAACAACTGTTTGACCAAGGTCAAACAACTGTTTGCAAAAATATGATTCTTAGTGGTTCAAAAGTTTGTTTGACAAAAGCTAAAACACTGTTTGACCAAAGTTAAAACGCTTTTTGACCAAAGTCTGTTTGACCAAAGTCAAACTACTGTTTGGAAAAAAAGAACTAGTGTTTTCTCCACAAAACACTGTTTTAACCCAACAGTGTTTTGAAACCACTGTTTAACCTAACAGTCGTTTCAAAACACAGTTTAACCCAACAGTGGTTTCAAACACTGTTTAACCTAACAGTGGCTTCAAAACAATGTTTAACCTAAGAGTGGTTTCAAAACACTGTTTGACAGTTTTTGGCTCAAACCGTCAGATTAACGTATCTGGATTAACGTACCGTCCATCTCTCTCTTGTTTCTCTTATACAAAATTAGATATAATGAAAGCATAAAGATAGGAGAATCGTATAAAACCAAAAGACAGAAGAAAACTAACCCTGTTGCTTGAAATGCATTCGGAAAAAACAGGTACCCACATCCTTCCATGTATATCATTCTGTCAAAACGCCTGTAAGTTCTGTCATAAATAATAAGATTACAAAAGCTTGACCTATCTTTTGGCCAACAACAAACAAAATATATACAAACCAGCTAGGGGCTGGAGAAAGTACAAAGAAAAGCAACATACAGCAAAGCCAAAGCCAACCATCCTACCCTCTTAAAAAAACCCAGCAGTTAGGAGTAATAATGCAAGATGCATCAACCAAACATCCAAACATGGAATGGAATAACTCTATTTCATAACTTGACAAAATGCGCCTCACCTGCGCCTCTTTTATTACTCGCGCCTTTTGTAGGCTGCAGCGAAGGGACCTGAGCCTGAGGTCGTCGTATATAGGAATGCGTTTTTACGTTCCATCATGGAATGGAATAACTCTATTTCATAACCTTTGATAACACATTCAATGCCTATAAAACAAAAGGTTGTCATATACATATAAACATTTTTAGAACAAATTTTCTTATCATTTTTCATGTTTATTTTAGTTTCAAAATGAATTTTTATTAATGATGAATAAATAATTGTTTTGACGATTGTTGAAAATTTGCAAAATATTTTAACCGAACACATCATATTTTTCATATGGAACTCAGTTAACAGCATATCAAAATTCGAATTGATATTTATTTATATTAAATGACACTTGTGACTTTATTTACCAACTTAATTTTATTTATCTATTATTCATGCCAGCAAACAATAGACTTTATTTACCAACTTAATTTTATTTATCTATTATTCTTCTTTTCAAACAAAAACCCTAACAAATTATTGTAATGTATTTTGGAGTATATTGAATTAGGAAATATAGAGTTACCCTTCGTCAACACTTTCAAATTCAGGAGTAGCTTTTATCTGTCTTGATTTCACATATGATATCACCCATTTCTATCTATTAGATCAAAACAAACAATCAGATTAATTTATTCAACCGTCATTGACATATAATAAAATAATAAATTTCAAAATTCCTCTTATGAAGTGTCAACTGGCAAGCAGTGGCGGATCCAGGATATTTTTTCAATGGGTTCACTTTTTCAGGTGCTCGAATTTCGGTCAATTCGACGTCAGTTTTTTCGGGTCGGGTCGGGTCGGGCTTTAAAACTAAACTCACCTTTTTTTTTCTTATGATGCTTCAAAGCATTCCTATCCCATTATCTATCTTCATCTCTAAAAGACACATTTCTCTAAATTGATTTGTAATAAACTTTTCCCGAACGAATTCGAATCATCTAAAAATGGTCATTTTAGTTCGAGTTACGCAAAATCTATACATGATAAGGAAGCATAAAAGGGTGAACTAATAAGCATTTATTTGAGCCGATTCCAACTACAACATCATCAAGAAAACTAAAATGATTTTTCAAGTACTCAACAAAAAAATCTCAGCCAAATTCAACTAACAAAGTATAAACTAAAAACCAAATTCAAGTTTCAACAAATTTAACATTAATAATCATTGAAAGTCTACAAAGATTAGCCGGTTGTCATTGTCATGAACAATTTCTCAATAGATGATTGAAACTACAAACATTAGTAATTAAACTACCAAATTCAAGTTTAAAACCCAATTTCAAAACCTGTTAATCACTGATGTAATCAAAATTAACTACCAAATTCAAGTTTAAAAACCCAAATTCAAGTTTAACTACCAAAGTTAACTACCAAATTGACAAATTCAGATGTATAACAAACTGAAACTTTCAGCAATAAGCACCAATATTAACTTAAAACAAACAGATGTATAAGTGTATAACAAACTGAAACTTTCAGCAATCAGCACCAAAATTCTAACCTTAATCCCTGATTCGTATAATAAAAACAAAGTGTCGGAACTCGGAAGCAATCGGCGGCGGAGAGGAAGGACGTCGCGGCGGCAGACGGCAGCAATCGGCGGAGAGGTGGTGGAGCTGCTGATGTTGTCGACTTGTTTACTCTGTTGTCTGTTCGTTACTTGTTCTGCTGCTTGTGCGGCTGTATGTTTTGTGATATAACCCTAAATGGGTCATTAAAGTAAAAAAAAAAAAAATTAAAAGAGAAATTAAAAAAAAACGGAACAAAAAGGAGTTGATACGGGATTCGAACTCGGGTGAGTTAGGAAGAAAAGCGCGGACATAACCAGTGGAACCAAGGCTTTTTTTGTTTATGGGTTCCCTTTATAATTTACTTATGGGTTCCTTTTCAGTTTCTTATATATATTTACACTAAAAATTAAAAAAAGTCTGGGTTCCCGGGAACCCGTTCTTTCTACATAAGTCCGCCCCTGCTGGCAAGTCTACAATAAAATAACTTACCTTATCTCCTTTCTTCTTCCACTTTGCAATGTTACCTTAAGTCTATATCAAAGTGTAACACCCATGTTATTAATCTAAGGGTTTTCGTGCAATTAACGAAAACAAACATGAATTTATCATTAAGTATCCTTATAAAATACGAGTAATTTAAAACTTTTACAACTTAAAAGTTTTAAACAAAATTTAGATAAGTTCGCCATTTAAAAGTTATGACGTAATGTTGTGCGGAAGCTTTAATCTTGTGTGTTCGGTTCTTCGTAGCTGCTTGATCTTCATCCGTGCACTCTTGACATTCACCTAGGATCAAAACCAACTTAAAAGTTAGTTTCGATAGTCAAATATCAAGTCCAAACAAGTACAGGGGTTAAAATTGATAAAATTCAAGAATTTTCGGAGTTTAGGGGCTCGCGTAGCGCTACGGGTGCTCGCGCTACGCGAGCGCTTGTTTTCGACAGAATTTCGTTTGCTGTTGCTGTACAATCCCTGCACGACCTGATTTCACGGAAACGGCCATAACTTCTTCGTTATTGATCCGTTTTACCCGATTCTTTTTCCTACGCGTCCGTAATTTAATTCTCCATCTAATGGAGTTAAGATCCAACATCTTTCATAATAAAATTTCAGAGTTTAACTCTTCGGCTTATTACCCTTTTTACCATCTTTTGACCCGTTCGTGATTTCATCTAACAAACTTGTTTGTAGCCCTTGCTTCTTTTGTAAACGTATTATTATGATTATTTCCTATTGTATATGATTCAAATCACGGATTATTACACATTCTTAACCCGTTTCGCTAATACTTCTATTTTTTGACCCGTTAAGGGTATTTGAGCGCTTTCGAGCCTCAAATCGCTTTCGATTTCTTCTACTATAATCTCCCACCACAACTGTATTTATGGTGGGCTTAATGTGGCGATCTATATAAACCAAATTTTACCTCTCGAATCATTATTTTACGGCAAAACTCAAAAAGTGCCATTTGACTAATATAATACATCTTTCAGTTTCTATACTTATTCTAAGTATTTGCTTAATCATAAAACTTGTTTCCAAACAACCTTTAAAGGTTGTTTGTTCGAATTAGCTAACAAGGGCGTTTTGGTCACATTTAATCCTTCATTTTTACGATAAAGGACTTCCACTAATATTTGACCAAATTGCACTTCTTACTACAACTTATTTGTGCGTACCTGGCTCTGATCAACGTATAGACCCATTATACCTCGCATTTATTAACCAATATTCTATAGCGTCGCGATTATCCCAGAATTGCTACTCGTTCCTGTTTACATATGACTTGACAACCAAGATTAGTCATTATTGTCAAATGGTGTTATCATCACCATTTGACCCGTTTGGCTCATATGACCAAACATTTACATATGTAGTAAAACGAGGTTTTCAAATTTCAAATTTACACATCCGGCCTATGTCGGATGTTACCACTTGACCCCTCCTTTTCTCTTTAACTCATTTCTTACAAATTTGACCCGTTCGGCTTACGCCATGGGTGCCCTTTTATTGTCAATTTACATTAGTCGACACTTGACTAAATTTCCATTTTTACCCTTTTTCTCAATATTAGATTACACTACGCGGTAATCTTATCAAAACTCATAATCTCTTAGTCATTACATGACCGATTTACCGAATTATCATTTTTACCATAAACCATGGTTTTTATCATATTTATATGTTCCGACTCGTACCAATCTCGTCGGAAACCTTATTTTCATTATTATCGTTATCGCATTTATTACTTGTAAAGTAAACAAGTATTCTACAAAGTGTGTAAGTTTCACTTACCTTTCATCCGAATTACGCTTTCCTTTTCATTCTTGATTCGTTCGACCCGCTTTCTCCTCAAGCTTCACCTAGCTTGTTACGCGTCAAACTATCATCATCGTTTTCAAGGTGGTTAGTTTAATCATAATGTAATACGATTATTCCACCTTATACATTTCATATCAAAATTACTACTTATCGTATTATAGGTCAGTTTGACCTTTTTAAAAGTCAAAAGCCCATTAGTATGCTAATTGCATATTCGAGTTCATCAACTAGTTTTAGCATTCTTTAATTACCCGGTAGGCGTTATTTAGACCACCGTTTTAACCAAAGTTCTAACCGTGTTTATCACTTTTAGAACTCTTCTTAATCACTTTTAGCATAATAGCCAAAACATCACAATTAGGAGTTTTAACTATAAAAATTCTAGTTTCAAGCCTTCTTTGAGACATTTCAACTAACACTTCATGGGCAGATTTTTACACTAATATTATCAAGTTCATAACTTGACCTTTGGCCTTAATTTTTTCATCAATCAACTACAATACATGAACTTTGACCTCTAAAATTCTGAAATCACTTCACATAGGTCAAATATTACTAGAACAACCATTATAATCCTAGTGTTTATCATAATCTTACAAAACCCATGAATCACTTTCAATGTGTTCATGAAATTTTCAGAATTTGGGCATGATTTCTCATATTGTTGTCTAGGTTTTACTCCTAGACACTATATCATTCCTGTTTTACCCAAATAACAAACATGCATCATCAAACTTCAGATTTCTCAAATTCATGAGAATTTCAAGTAGAGAGTTTTCATCAAATTTTACATACCTTGTAATCCTCTTGTGATGAGGATCAATAATCTATGCTTGATTTTCGATTTGGATCAGATTTGGACCTTCAATTCATGAGTTTTGTGGATGTCTAGGGTTTTGAAGAGCCTGGTCGCCCTCCTCTTTGTCTGATCGATCCCAACACCCTCACAAGGGGTGTCTAAGTTTTATAAAAAGGTTTTTATTTAAAACCTTTTTCAAGTTTAACACTTTTGATCCCTCTAGTTTCGTAATTATTTTGTTTTATTCCTTAACTACTCATATGTAGTCAATTAACTAAGTTAGTGTCTTTACTGTTCTTAAACAAATAATTAACTAGGTTAATTACCCCTAGTTAACTCGGTGAGTCCCGAGAGTTCTAACCTGTTTAATTTAAGTTCCGTTAACTCGGGCCTTTTAACCATTTCATCTCATGAAAATGCTTATCCGGGTTTTTTTTATATATATATATATTAGGATTATTTATATAAATCCTAATATTTTTCGGGTTATTTTTACCTCTAACGGTACTTTACCCGTTTTCTAGTATTAGCGGGGTTTAATTACCGAGCCCGTTTTCGGGGTGTTACAAGTCTACCCCCCTTAAAGAGGTTTCGTCCTCGAAACCTTGCTTACATAGTTCATTGAGTTTTAAACTCAATGCGTTTGACCCGAGTAATCTCCTAAGCATTATTCATACTTTAACCAATTGTTAGTATTACCAGAAAAATTTTGGTAATATCCTTTTGATTACAGAACCCCTACGTACCTCATACGACATAATGTAACTTGAAATAACGTAATCTCGTTATTTCCACTAGTTTAATCAACTTAGCGTTATTCAATGCTTTCATAGACTATCGGATTTCTTTATGAACCCGTTACTTTGACCCGTTTAAAGGTCTTTAGTGAAATCTTTCACTTTTAGCAACAAATCTTTTTATTTTCAAATTTATTTATTCGGTTCAGTTATACCGAATTTACCGCTTACAAGCAACCAAATTTCTTAACTCGAATTACTGACCTTAACCGGTTTCACTAACTAGACTTATTAGTCCGGTTTCTTTTTACCGCTCGCTTGGTTATAATGTGATTCTACTTCACATTGTACCTCTTGACCGTGATCATGTCACATCATGTTTAATTTATATCAACCTTTTAATTCTCGAAAATATCGCTTTTCGAATATATTGTCTTGCGCCTATCAGCGTCAAGACTTGTATCTTTCATACTTATTATTTAAATTCCTATCAGAATCTATGTTTGTAAAAACGTTATTTCTTACTAAAACCGAAGTTTTAGGTTTAGGATCTTTTCTTTAACTTGTGTCAATCATCCATACCGGGATATTGACAGTCCGTAATTTAATCCTTTACATTCTTAGTTTTATGCGGGGATTCTTAACTGATTTCCTCGCTTTATCCAATCTAACCCGTAGGTTTTATCACTTAGCCTTATGGGCTATTTTTGATTAGACATTCACCTCTTTAGGGCGAAGTCCTTATAACTTCTTTCTAATCATGACCCGTGGGTCGTTTTAGTCCGTAGATCTCTCATTTGTTTGTAACCCTAAAGGTTATGTGGATCCCGTAGATCACTCTTTTTACTCGTGTCTTATTAAAATATATATATGGTGTCAAAGCACTCTTTTTATGTTTGAAAATCATTTGTCTCAAACTTACCGTTATCCGGCTTGCGCTTACTTATGCCTCCAAGCATTATACTTTATTCAACCCGTTCAATCTCAAAATAGTTGAATATAATTATCAAAATTTCCTGTTTAAGAAATTTTATGGTCTTTTAGTCATAACTCATAATCCGAGTCTTTTGACTTTAAATTCATGTTCCCGTTTCTCGGTTTACGCATGTGTTTAAATCCTTACCCATCAACCGGGTACTTTACCGAAGTCATTATTAGTGCAAGCATTCCGGTTTACATCAAGTTTTCGTTATAATTTGTTTGGTTGTCTTAGTAGAAGCCATCGCTTTTATTCAACCAAACCTTTATTCTTATTTGACCATCCTTGACAGTCTTATAGACTATGAATGATGATTATCATCATCATCATTTCTTTACTACGACCAAAGTCAACGACTTTGATCGTCTTTCTCGCGTGGGCAATACCTTTGTTTCTATGACCCCGCGGGTCATTTATACTTTGGTTTTACAATGCCCTTTTCGTCTACCATGGTTTTTGATCGTTTTTCCCATGTGGGCAATACCTTTGTTTCTATGACCCCGCGGGTCATTTATACTTTGGTTTTACAATGCCCTTTTTGTCTACCATGGTTGTTTCGTCAAAATGACTTATGTCACGAATTTCCTTGGGTCTTTTAGTTCTATGTGCGCCATACATCGTTTTTATGGTTCCCGCGAAAACCATTTATACGAGTATGCCCATAAGATTTCTTGACCCTAAGGATCCTTTAAATTTTCATTCATATTAACCTTACTACATCGGACATAATTGCGCTCATTATAAGAAGCTCATGCTATCATGTGTTCACTACTTACTTGGCCAGAGTAAGCGATCAACACGTGGTACGCGTGAGCTTATTATAATTACCACATCACGTCCCATGTAAGTAACTCCTCAAATTATTTTCATGTTTATGGTTTCATTTGGTAAAACTTTATTTAATTGTTAGTTAACAATTATTAGTTTTAGTCATTTATCCTTGAACATGTACAATGTCCCTTTTTATAAACATTTATTCACATTCATCGATGCGATCATTACTTTTCTCAATAGGATTTATATTGAGAATACTTACTTGGATGATCACTCTCGTCCAAGTTTCTATATAAACAAGTCTTGTTATTCATTTGTTATTCATCATTGTGAATAACACATTTCCTATTAAATTTCTCTTGGAAATCGGGTTTTCCAAGTTCTATCATATGTGTATGCAACCGTTATTACCTACGTGTTTGTTGCATATAACGACTCGTGCGATTAAATTTTAAAAGTGTGCACCTGGTAATGCTTGTCCTAACGGGCTTCTCTTGTCATTAGTCTTGTTCGCGACCGTTACGCGATTTAGGTCCTTGATGAGTATGCCCTTCCTGTCATACCTCGGACCGTTCCATCATCATATCCATAATTCGTTCACTCCCGTCATCTTCAGACGCGAGTGTCCTTCAATTTAAAACATTCACAAGAGTTAGTAATGTCAACTTCAATAATCGCCCGTATTATAATACAAGGCTTTTTTTCTACTATACGCGTCAACGCGCGTATTTTCGTCAAACATATCCATCATTTTAATTGGGGTAACGTGTACCACACGATAGCCCTATGTGTTGTTTACAACACTTTAGCATACTAAACTATTAACGTACTTGTACTTACCGGATTTGCGATCAAGCCTCGAACCGAACACTTTACCCTTTAACCTTGGGCTCTGATTACCAACTTGTAACACCCATGTTATTAATCTAAGGGTTTTCGTGCAATTAACGAAAACAAACATGAATTTATCATTAAGTATCCTTAGAAAATACGAGTAATAAGTAATGGCAAGGAATGCCCGTTGGGGCAAGCATTACCAGGTGCACATTTTAAACTTATAGTACAAACAGTAATATGCAACAAATACATAGTGAATGACAGTTGCATATAGAATATTAAACTTAGAAAACCTGGATAGGTTACCTATCCAGGATGACGTTTCCAAGAGAAATTCAGTAGAGAATGACGATAACAGAATTTAGTTTATATAGAAACTTGGACGAGAGTGATCATCCAAGTAAGTATTCTCAATATAAATCCTATTGAGAAAAGTAATGATCACATCAACGAATGTGAATAAATGTTTATAAAAAGGGACCTTTTAAATGTTCAAGGATAAACGACTAAAACTAATAATTGTTAACTAACAATTAAATAAAGTTTTACCAAATGAAATCATAAATATGAAGATAATTTGAGGAGTTACTTACATGGGACGTGATGTGGTAATTATAATAAGGTCACGCGTACCATGTGTTGATCGCTTACTCTGGCCAAGTAAGTAGTGAACACATGATAGCATGAGCTTCTTATAATGAGCGCAGTTATGTCCGATGTAGTAAGGTCAAGATGAATAAAAATTTAAAGGATCCTTAGGATCGAGAAATCTTATGGGCATACTCGTATAAATGGTTTTCGCGGGAACCATAAAAACGATGTATGGCGCACATAGAAACAAAAGACCCAAGGAAATTCGTGACATAAGTCATTTTGGACGAAACAACCATGGTAGACAAAAAGGGCATTGTAAAACCAAAGTATAAATGACCCGCGGGGTCATAGAAACAAAGGTATTGCCCACATGAGAAAAACGATCAAAGTCGTTGACTTTGGTCGTAGTAAACAAATAATGATGATGATAATCATCATTCATAGTTTATAAGACTGTCAAGGATGGTCAAATAAAGAATAAAGGTTTGGTTGAATAAAAGCGATGGATTTCGCTAAGACAACCAAACAAATTAAAACGAAATCTTAATGTATACCGGAATGCTTGCACTAATAATGACTTCGGTAAAGTACCCGGTTGATGGGTAAGGATTTAAACACATGCGTAAACCGAGAAACGGGAACACGAATTTAAAGTCAAAAGACTCGGATTACGAGTTATGACTATAAAATCTCGTATATAGAAATTGTGAGTAAATATGTTCCACTATTCGAAGTCGAATGGGTTGAATAAAGAATAAAGTTGATTGTTTATAAGTGATGGATTTCACATTAATAGGTCAAACAGGTTGAATACAATATAACGCCGAATGGCACAAGTGAGCGCTAGCCAGATAAAGGTAGCATTAAATGCAAGAGAATAATGAGCCCGGTAATGGGATATAACCAAATAAGAATATATGCAAATCAAATAACAGTAAGCATAAGAAGAACTGACGCATAAATGACGTGAGAAGTCATAAAATCGGAAAATCGTCCGAAAGAAAACAATTATAGCCATGAAACTACAATTAAGGTTAACGGGACCTAAGCTTGAAACCAAATAATTCTTCGAACAAAAACAAAACAGGGTGCCTTGACACCAAACATGTATTTTAAGAATGACATGAGTAAGGAGTGATCTACGGGGTCAACATAACCATTAGGGTTATAAACAAATGAAAGATCTACGGGACTAAAACGACCCACGGGTCATGATTAGAAAGAAGTTATAAGGACTTCGCCCTAAAGAGGTGAAAGTCTAATCAAAATAGCCCATAAGGCTAAGTGATAAAAACCTACGGGTTAATTAGATAAAGCGAGGGAATCGGTTGAGAATCCCCGCATAAAACTAAGACTGTAAAAGAATAAATTATGGACTGTCAATATCCTGGTATGGATAATTGACAAAAGTTAAAGAGAAGATCCTAAAACTAAAACTTCGGTTTTAGTAAGAAATAGCGTTTTTACAAACATAAATTCTGATAGGAATTTAAATAGTAAGCATGAAAGATACAAGTTTTGACACTGATAGGCGCAAGACGATATATTCGAAAAGTGATATTTTCGAAAATGAAAGGTTGATACAAACTAAACACGATGTGACACGATCACGGTTAGGAAATGTAATGTGAAGTAAAATCACGTTATAACCAAGCGAGCTGTGAAAAGTAACGGGACTAATAAGTCTAGTTAGTAAGACCGGTTAAGGCCAGTAATTCAAATCAATAAAAAAAATTTGGTTTGCTTGTAAGCGGTGGATTCGGTATAACTGAACCGAATAAATAAATCTGAAAACAAAAGAAATTATTGCTAAAAGTGAAATATTTCACTAAAGACCTTTAAACGGGTCAAGGTAACGGATTCACCAAGAGTTCGATAATATATAAAAGCGATAGAAATCGCTAAGTTAACTAAACTAGTGGAAATAACGAGATTACGTTATTTCAAGTTGCATTATGTCGTAAGAGATACGTAGACAATAAGTAACCAAAAAGATGTTACCATAGTTTTCTGGTAATACTAACAATTGGTTAAAAGTATAAATAATGTATAAAAGATTTCTCGGATCAAATACACTGAGTTTAAACTCAATGAATTATGTAAGAAAAGGTTTCGAGGACGAAACCTCTTTAAGGGGGGTAGACTTGTAACACCCCGAAAACGGGTTTGGTAATCAAACCACGTTAATAGTAAAGACGGGTAAGAGTACCGTTAGTGGTAAAAAATTAACCCGGTAAATAGTGAGATCGAAATAAATAAACTTTATGTTAATTAAAAAGGAGAATAAATACTTTGAGAAAAACAAGGTATATAGAAGGCCCGAGTTAACGAGACTTAAAATAAAGCAGGGTATAACTTCCCGAACCCACTAAGTAACTTGGAATAACAACCTAGTTAGTTAAGTGTTATAAGATGTCAAAGAAACTTGGTTAATAACACTTTTACAACACTTTGTTAGTTAAGGGGCTAAAGTTGGCTAAAGTGAAAGAGGTTTTATTTAATAAAAATAAAAACACCAAAACACACACCCAAGTGTGTGTTCTGGTCGTGAGTTCTAACAGGAGAAAAAGGGGTTTCCCTAATGAACCCTAAAATACACAAAATCAACCAAATCAAGAGGGCAAATCAAGTCTAAATCGAAAACCAAGCTAGGATTAGTGATCACTCGGGCTAGAGGATCACAAGGTATGTCGAATTCCATCTTTTGGTGATTTTTTGAATTCATGGTGAATTATCATAAACGAAATTATTGCTTGCATGTTTGATGTAAGAGTGAAATTAGGATAAATCCATGACTAGGAACAAACCCTAGTGAGGATTTAATGAATTAATGATGAAAAACTATGAAATTGATAATCACCATTGAAGGTGTTAAGTGGGTGATGTAGAAGTATGAAGACACTAGGATTATGATAGTTGTACTAGTGTAATTTGAATCCTCTAAAGCAATTTCAGGTTTGTTGATGTTAAAATTGATGTGAAATTACCAAATTGATGTTAACTTTAGTAAAAATAACTAGTTATGAACTAGTTAGTAAGTATGTAAAATTATGCACACTAGGTGTTTGTTAAAATGCCTAAATGAAAACTAAAGTGCTGAAATAGATGATGTTTTTGACATCTCTTAGCCTACAATCACTGTGTTATAGGTTTCTAACCATTACCAAGAGTTTAATAAGGGTTATAGCCATGGAAATAGGTTGCATCTTATTAATCTAAGGGTTTTCGTGCAATTTACGTTTTGTTGCCTTCTGGTTGATGGGTAACACCCGTTCTTATAATACCAGAAGAGATGTTGGTAAGGTTTAAGGTATCCGTTCAGCTTTAACCTTAATTTAAATCAAGGAGTTAAATATGCGACAAAGGCGGTATACAATGCCCTTTTCGGGGTGTTACAAGTCTACCCCCCTAAATTTAGATAAGCATGTCATATTACAAGTTGGTAATAAGCATGTCATACTTTTGCAATTTAAAACTTTTACAACTTAAAAGTTTTAAACAAAATTTAGATAAGTTCGCCATTTAAAAGTTATGACGTAATGTTGTGCGGAAGCTTTAATCTTGTGTGTTCGGTTCTTCGTAGCTGCTTGATCTTCATCCATGCACTCTTGACATTCACCTAGGATCAAAACCAACTTAAAAGTTAGTTTCGATAGTCAAATATCAAGTCCAAACAAATACAGGGGTTAAAATTGATAAAATTCAAGAATTTTCGGAGTTTAGGGGCTCGCGTAGCGCTACGGGTTCTCGCGCTACGCGAGCGCTTGTTTTCGACAGAATTTCGTTTGCTGTTGCTGTACAATCCCTGCACGACCTGATTTCACGGAAACGGCCATAACTTCTTCGTTATTGATCCGTTTTACCCGATTCTTGATTCGTTCGACCCGCTTTCTCCTCAAGCTTCACCTAGCTTGTTACGCGTCAAACTATCATCATCGTTTTCAAGGTGGTTAGTTTAATCATAATGTAATACGATTATTCCACCTTATACATTTCATATCAAAATTACTACTTATCGTATTATAGGTCAGTTTGACCTTTTTAAAAGTCAAAAGCCCATTAGTATGCTAATTGCATATTCGAGTTCATCAACTAGTTTTAGCATTCTTTAATTACCCGGTAGGCGTTATTTAGACCACCGTTTTAACCAAAGTTCTAACCGTGTTTATCACTTTTAGAACTCTTCTTAATCACTTTTAGCATAATAGCCAAAACATCACAATTAGGAGTTTTAACTATAAAAATTCTAGTTTCAAGCCTTCTTTGAGACATTTCAACTAACACTTCATGGGCAGATTTTTACACTAATATTATCAAGTTCATAACTTGACCTTTGGCCTTAATTTTTTCATCAATCAACTACAATACATGAACTTTGACCTCTAAAATTCCGAAATCACTTCACATAGGTCAAATATTACTAGAACAACCATTATAATCCTAGTGTTTATCATAATCTTACAAAACCCATGAATCACTTTCAATGTGTTCATGAAATTTTCAGAATTTGGGCATGATTTCTCATATTGTTGTCTAGGTTTTACTCCTAGACACTATATCATTCCTGTTTTACCCAAATAACAAACATGCATCATCAAACTTCAGATTTCTCAAATTCATGAGAATTTCAAGTAGAGAGTTTTCATCAAATTTTACATACCTTGTAATCCTCTTGTGATGAGGATCAATAATCTATGCTTGATTTTCGATTTGGATCAGATTTGGACCTTCAATTCATGAGTTTTGTGGATGTCTAGGGTTTTGAAGAGCCTGGTCGCCCTCCTCTTTGTCTGATCGATCCCAACACCCTCACAAGGGGTGTCTAAGTTTTATAAAAAGGTTTTTATTTAAAACCTTTTTTCAAGTTTAACACTTTTGATCCCTCTAGTTTCGTAATTATTTTGTTTTATTCCTTAACTACTCATATGTAGTCAATTAACTAAGTTAGTGTCTTTACTGTTCTTAAACAAATAATTAACTAGGTTAATTACCCCTAGTTAACTCGGTGAGTCCCGAGAGTTCTAACCTGTTTAATTTAAGTTCCGTTAACTCGGGCCTTTTAACCATTTCATCTCATGAAAATGCTTATCCGGGTTTTTTATATATATATATATATATATATTAGGATTATTTATATAAATCCTAATATTTTTCGGGTTATTTTTACCTCTAACGGTACTTTACCCGTTTTCTAGTATTAGCGGGGTTTAATTACAGAGCCCGTTTTCGGGGTGTTACAAGTCTACCCCCCTTAAAGAGGTTTCGTCCTCGAAACCTTGCTTACATAGTTCATTGAGTTTTAAACTCAATGCGTTTGACCCGAGTAATCTCCTAAGCATTATTCTTACTTTAACCAATTGTTAGTATTACCAGAAAAATTTTGGTAATATCCTTTTGATTACAGAACCCCTACGTACCTCATACGACATAATGTAACTTGAAATAACGTAATCTCGTTATTTCCACTAGTTTAATCAACTTAGCGTTATTCAATGCTTTCATAGACTATCGGATTTCTTTATGAACCCGTTACTTTGACCCGTTTAAAGGTCTTTAGTGAAATCTTTCACTTTTAGCAACAAATCTTTTTATTTTCAAATTTATTTATTCGGTTCAGTTATACCGAATTTACCGCTTACAAGCAACCAAATTTCTTAACTCGAATTACTGACCTTAACCGGTTTCACTAACTAGACTTATTAGTCCGGTTTCTTTTTACCGCTCGCTTGGTTATAATGTGATTCTACTTCACATTGTACCTCTTGACCGTGATCATGTCACATCATGTTTAATTTATATCAACCTTTTAATTCTCGAAAATATCGCTTTTCGAATATATTGTCTTGCGCCTATCAGCGTCAAGACTTGTATCTTTCATACTTATTATTTAAATTCCTATCAGAATCTATGTTTGTAAAAACGTTATTTCTTACTAAAACCGAAGTTTTAGGTTTAGGATCTTTTCTTTAACTTGTGTCAATCATCCATACCGGGATATTGACAGTCCGTAATTTAATCCTTTACAGTCTTAGTTTTATGCGGGGATTCTTAACTGATTTCCTCGCTTTATCCAATCTAACCCGTAGGTTTTATCACTTAACCTTATGGGCTATTTTTGATTAGACATTCACCTCTTTAGGGCGAAGTCCTTATAACTTCTTTCTAATCATGACCCGTGGGTCGTTTTAGTCCGTAGATCTCTCATTTGTTTGTAACCCTAAAGGTTATGTGGATCCCATAGATCACTCTTTTTACTCGTGTCTTATTAAAATATATATATGGTGTCAAAGCACTCTTTTTATGTTTGAAAATCATTTGTCTCAAACTTACCGTTATCCGGCTTGCGCTTACTTATGCCTCCAAGCATTATACTTTATTCAACCCGTTCAATCACAAAATAGTTGAATATAATTATCAAAATTTCCTGTTTAAGAAATTTTATGGTCTTTTAGTCATAACTCATAATCCGAGTCTTTTGACTTTAAATTCATGTTCCCGTTTCTCGGTTTACGCATGTGTTTAAATCCTTACCCATCAACCGGGTACTTTACCGAAGTCATTATTAGTGCAAGCATTCCGGTTTACATCAAGTTTTCGTTATAATTTGTTTGGTTGTCTTAGCAGAAGCCATCGCTTTTATTCAACCAAACCTTTATTCTTATTTGACCATCCTTGACAGTCTTATAGACTATGAATGATGATTATCATCATCATCATTTCTTTACTACGACCAAAGTCAACGACTTTGATCGTCTTTCTCGCGTGGGCAATACCTTTGTTTCTATGACCCCGCGGGTCATTTATACTTTGGTTTTACAATGCCCTTTTCGTCTACCATGGTTTTTGATCGTTTTTCCCATGTGGGCAATACCTTTGTTTCTATGACCCCGCGGGTCATTTATACTTTGGTTTTACAATGCCCTTTTTGTCTACCATGGTTGTTTCGTCAAAATGACTTATGTCACGAATTTCCTTGGGTCTTTTAGTTCTATGTGCGCCATACATCGTTTTTATGGTTCCCGCGAAAACCATTTATACGAGTATGCCCATAAGATTTCTTGACCCTAAGGATCCTTTAAATTTTCATTCATCTTAACCTTACTACATCGGACATAACTGCGCTCATTATAAGAAGCTCATGCTATCATGTGTTCACTATTTACTTGGCCAGAGTAAGCGATCAACACGTGGTACGCGTGAGCTTATTATAATTACCACATCACGTCCCATGTAAGTAACTCCTCAAATTATTTTCATGTTTATGGTTTCATTTGGTAAAACTTTATTTAATTGTTAGTTAACAATTATTAGTTTTAGTCATTTATCCTTGAACATGTACAATGTCCCTTTTTATAAACATTTATTCACATTCATCGATGCGATCATTACTTTTCTCAATAGGATTTATATTGAGAATACTTACTTGGATGATCACTCTCGTCCAAGTTTCTATATAAACAAGTCTTGTTATTCATTTGTTATTCATCATTGTGAATAACACATTTCCTATTAAATTTCTCTTGGAAATCGGGTTTTCCAAGTTCTATCATATGTGTATGCAACCGTTATTACCTACGTGTTTGTTGCATATAACGACTCGTGCGATTAAATTTTAAAAGTGTGCACCTGGTAATGCTTGTCCTAACGGGCTTCTCTTGTCATTAGTCTTGTTCGCGACCGTTACGCGATTTAGGTCCTTGATGAGTATGCTCTTCCTGTCATACCTCGGACCGTTCCATCATCATATCCATAATTCGTTCACTCCCGTCATCTTCAGACGCGAGTGTCCTTCAATTTAAAACATTCACAAGAGTTAGTAATGTCAACTTCAATAATCGCCCGTATTATAATACAAGGCTTTTTTTCTACTATACGCGTCAACGCGCGTATTTTCGTCAAACATATCCATCATTTTAATTGGGGTAACGTGTACCACACGATAGCCCTATGTGTTGTTTACAACACTTTAGCATACTAAACTATTAACGTACTTGTACTTACCGGATTTGCGATCAAGCCTCGAACCGAACACTTTACCCTTTAACCTTGGGCTCTGATACCAACTTGTAACACCCATGTTATTAATCTAAGGGTTTTCGTGCAATTAACGAAAACAAACATGAATTTATCATTTAGTATCCTTAGAAAATACGAGTAATTTAAAACTTTTACAACTTAAAAGTTTTAAACAAAATTTAGATAAGTTCGCCATTTAAAAGTTATGACGTAATGTTGTGCGGAAGCTTTAATCTTGTGTGTTCGGTTCTTCGTAGCTGCTTGATCTTCATCCGTGCACTCTTGACATTCACCTAGGATCAAAACCAACTTGTAACACCCTTGTCGTTATTTAATGGTTTTTGTAAAATATACGACAAACAACATGTAATTATGACTACATATACTTTGTAAAAATACGGGTTTGTTTAAACTTTACAATTTTAAAAATAAAACAACATAACATAATTGAGTACGTCGTTTAAACATTTCAAAAGTTGTTTAGCAAACAGTTTACATCATAAACATTGTTTAAGCCGAGTTGATTTATGCGGAAGCTTCAAGAGTATGTGTTCGGTCCTTCAAAAGTTGCTTGATCGTCACCCATAATCCTTGAGTACCTAAGACTGAAATGTTTACATAAACATTTATATTAGAATGCTTAGAAATGATACTTGATCGAAACTACGATCGAGATGAATTTGAAAATTTACAATTATATAAAATTTATAAACATTCAGGCCCTACCGTAACTTACGGTTTCACCGTAAGTTACGGTGGTCAATTTCCAATAATGGTCCACCGTAAACCAGTAGACTCACACCGTAAGCTCCTGACCTCTACCGTAACTTACGGTACTACCGTAATTTACGGTAGTCTCTGTAAATTCATCTTTTGATTGCTTTGTTCATTATACTCAAGCCTAAATCTCGGATTTCGCTCTTTCTAACATACCAATACATTAGTTTCTCAAAATTCTAATATGTTACATATGAACCAATATCAAAGATCAATCAATCATATTCAAAATATCATGCATATCACGTTATATCAATTTACTAATGTGCAAGGTTCAAATTACGGGTTTCTTATGAATTCTTAACCCGTTTTACCTATCTACTCCTTTTGACCCGTGAAGGGAAGTTAAACACTTTTAACTATAAATCTATATATAAGCGTACCTGGTTCGGATCAACATAATGACCCGTTTTAATACCTTGTCTCAATAATCGCTAATTCATAGCATCGCTAATTCATAAGCCGATTTATCCTGTGTGCATAAAACTCCACAAACACTTATTAGTCGTTAATTGTCAAATGGTATCAACATTACCATTTGACCCGTTTGGTCTAAACGACCAAACATTTTGCGCTTATATTTGACTAGATCACAATTTTACCCTTTTTATTCGTTTAAACCTACTTAGAAAGTAGCCATTCAAAAACTCATTTTTTTTTATTGTCATCCCATGACCAAATTACCATTTCACCCATTTTTACCATTAAACATGGTTTTTCGTCTTTTGATACGTTCCGACCCGTATCTTTTCATGTCAAAATCATATTTTGAATATAACCTTGTCGTATTTATAATCTATAAATAAATACATATCTTACGATAAAGGTGTAAGTTTTACTTACCTTGCATCCTTGCGAGCCTCATACTTGAACTTGTATCCATTTGACCCGTTCATTTCCAAGCTCCTACCTAGCTTGTCAGAGTCAAACTACCATATCATATCCACAAGATGATTAGATTAGTTAACCATTAACATGACCATCACACCTTATGGATTCACACACTTATTCATCAAAGTATGCTATTTATTCAACAACTATTTTTTTTTCATAATTCTCTCCATTCACTAACCGTTTGACCCGTTAGTCAAGTTACTTATACAAACTAGTTAGTAAGTGATTTTGAACACTTTAAGCATGTCATATAAAGTGTTATTTGTCCCTAACAATAAATACTTCATGACTAAACAAGTATACGCAATCATATGCCTTTTCCGGATTAATAATAACATTATTAATGTGCAGCGATTTTCTATTCAGCTGCTGTAATCGACCATTATGACCCATTTAAAGTCCGAATAAGATTAACATGTTCAAAAATGGATCGTAGAAAACTTCAATACCTTCGCAAGCATATAAGGTACACCTTCTAACGAATTTTCTATGATTTTATATGATTTTTATAAAATCAGCACAACAACTATATTTTCATTTTTCAATCAGCTTTTAAGTTTTCTGAACAGCAGTTTTAATCACATTTTTGACCTCTTTAACAACCACATTTGTTTCTTATGATTGAAAACAGTAAAAATTTACTTCATAAGCTTTCCGAAAAGGTATAGAACACCCAAATCGGATAAACGGTTGATTTTATATGATTTTTTTAAGATTAGTCAAAATCCATATAAAAAGCTACGGAAATCATGTTTAGGTTCCTTTCAAATTCGACCCAAACCATCAAAAGCAACCTATTTCCATGGCTATAACCCTTATTAAACTCTTGGTAATGGTTAGAAACCTATAACACAGTGATTGTAGGCTAAGAGATGTCAAAAACATCATCTATTTCAGCACTTTAGTTTTCATTTAGGCATTTTAACAAACACCTAGTGTGCATAATTTTACATACTTACTAACTAGTTCATAACTAGTTATTTTTACTAAAGTTAACATCAATTTGGTAATTTCACATCAATTTTAACATCAACAAACCTGAAATTGCTTTAGAGGATTCAAATTACACTAGTACAACTATCATAATCCTAGTGTCTTCATACTTCTACATCACCCACTTAACACCTTCAATGGTGATTATCAATTTCATAGTTTTTCATCATTAATTCATTAAATCCTCACTAGGGTTTGTTCCTAGTCATGGATTTATCCTAATTTCACTCTTACATCAAACATGCAAGCAATAATTTCGTTTATGATAATTCACCATGAATTCAAAAAATCACCAAAAGATGGAATTCGACATACCTTGTGATCCTCTAGCCCGAGTGATCACTAATCCTAGCTTGGTTTTCGATTTAGACTTGATTTGCCCTCTTGATTTGGTTGATTTTGTGTATTTTAGGGTTCATTAGGGAAACCCCTTTTTCTCCTGTTAGAACTCACGACCAGAACACACACTTGGGTGTGTGTTTTGGTGTTTTTATTTTTATTAAATAAAACCTCTTTCACTTTAGCCAACTTTAGCCCCTTAACTAACAAAGTGTTGTAAAAGTGTTATTAACCAAGTTTCTTTGACATCTTATAACACTTAACTAACTAGGTTGTTATTCCAAGTTACTTAGTGGGTTCGGGAAGTTATACCCTGCTTTATTTTAAGTCTCGTTAACTCGGGCCTTCTATATACCTTGTTTTTCTCAAAGTATTTATTCTCCTTTTTAATTAACATAAAGTTTATTTATTTCGATCTCACTATTTACCGGGTTAATTTTTTACCACTAACGGTACTCTTACCCGTCTTTACTATTAACGTGGTTTGATTACCAAACCCGTTTTCGGGGTGTTACAGAACGGGTAAAATACCGTTAGTGGTAAAATAAACCCGATGAAATTTAGGATTTTAATAAATAATTTTATGTTAATAAAATTAGAAAGAGAGTAAAAGCTTTGAGAAAACGAAGCGTATATAAAGCCCGAGTTAACGGGACTTAGAAATACTACGGGTTATAACTCCTTGAACCTACTAAGTTAACTAGGAATAATTAACCTAGTTAGTTAATTATTTGAAAACAATAAAGAAAGGAAGGAAACTTGAAATAGTTAACCATTTTATAAACTTTGGAACTTGAGGGGCTAAAAAGAGGCAAACAGGAAAATGTTTTAAGATAAATGAAATAAAAACCAACACACACACTTTGTGTGTGTGATAGGTCGATCAACATCAGGAGCAAAAAGGGGGTTCCCTTCCAAGAACCCTAATTCACGAAAATTGGCCAAAATCAAAGGGAAATCGAGCCGGAAATTTGGGGCTTTTAATAAAATCGTGATCACCAAGCTTAGGGGATCACAAGGTATGTTGAATTTTGATATTTAGTAATATTTCGAAATTATGATGAACTTGCATGAACGAAATTCTTGCATGGATGTTCAATGTTATAGTGATATTAGTGTGGGTACAAGTCTAGGAACAAACCCTAGATGCAAACTTGTAGAATTGTGCCATAAACTAGTAATTAATCAAATAACCAAGTATGAGCTAAGTGGGTTTTGTTAGATATGATGAAATTATGAAGAACTTGAAGTAATATCACATGTATGTGATTAACAAGTAAACTAGGAAGTGGGTTTTGATATGATAGTAAAGATGATGATAAGTGTATGTTTAAAATCATCATATGGGATAATAGAAACAAGGCACTCAAACAAATTAAGTGATTTGGGAACTTGTTCATACATGATTGAAATGGGTTTTGAATGTTATGATGAAATTTGGTAGCCATGTTCATGTAACTAAGTGTATAAGATCATGTTAGCTACTAATTGATAGATAGAACTTGAATGTGCATTTATATGCTAAGAGGCGTTTGACTTTTAGTAGTCAAACCGACCATTAGTAAGATCGAATGATAAATTTGATAGAAAAATACGTAAGATGGAATAGTTATGAATAACAATGACTAAATTAACCATCTTATGAAATATGATGATAGTTTGACGCCTAACAAGCTAGGTGGAAGCTTGTGGATGAAGCGGGTCAAACGGAGCGTGTACGGAAGGAAAAGCGTGGCATGGATGCAAGGTAAGTATATCTTACACTAGTCATATATTTATAATATTATTTCGTCGTATTAGTTACGAAAAAAAAAAATAATAATACCTAATTGAGATATGATGTTCTGACGTGTGGTCGTACGGAACAAGATAATCAAATATGAAAAGAAAACATAGTGATGGCTAAAAATGAGTTAAACCGGTAATTCGATCATATTATGACGAATGAAGCAAGTACTTTTAATGGTTATCATATAAGTTAAATCATAATAACCATTAAGGGCAAAATGGTAAAATTGACAATTTGACAATGGTAATTGGTCATTTAGGCCAAACGGGTCAAAAGGTGAAATTATCACCCTTTGACAATATCGACTAATGGGTTGTCAAGTTGCATGATTCTAGGAAATAAGTAGCACATGGATGCTTACATCGCTATCACTTAATAGCCACTAAGGAAAGGTATTGAAACGGGTCAATATAATGATCCGAGCCAGGTATGTATAATAATACAACTCATCATGTAGAGTTTGGAGTTTTATAACAGTTAGACAAGGTTAAAATAAGATATTCGGTTATCTTTTAGGTAAAGCGAATAAATGGAGTTATGATTATGGTGTTTTAGAAACATATTGGTTTCTAAACAAGAATATGGTTAAAAGGTCGAAGTTGTTAATCCATTACCAACATCTCTTCTGGTGTTACAAGTCTACCCCCCTTAATTACATGCTTAATGATAAAGGTCTTACATATTTTGTTTCACTTACTAGTTAGTAAGTGATTCTTTTTCCTACGCGTCCGTAATTTAATTCTCCATCTAATGGAGTTAAGATCCAACATCTTTCATAATAAAATTTCAGAGTTTAACTCTTCGGCTTATAACCCTTTTTACCATCTTTTGACCCATTCGTGATTTCATCTAACAAACTTGTTTGTAGCCCTTGCTTCTTTTGTAAACGTATTATTATGATTATTTCCTATTGTATATGATTCAAATCACGGATTATTACACATTCTTAACCCGTTTCGCTAATACTTCTATTTTTTGACCCGTTAAGGGTATTTGAGCGCTTTCGAGCCTCAAATCGCTTTCGATTTCTTCTACTATAATCTCCCACCACAACTGTATTTATGGTGGGCTTAATGTGGCGATCTATATAAACCAAATTTTACCTCTCGAATCATTATTTTACGGCAAAACTCAAAAAGTGCCATTTGACTAATATAATACATCTTTCAGTTTCTATACTTATTCTAAGTATTTGCTTAATCATAAAACTTGTTTCCAAACAACCTTTAAAGGTTGTTTGTTCGAATTAGCTAACAAGGGCGTTTTGGTCACATTTAATCCTTCATTTTTACGATAAAGGACTTCCACTAATATTTGACCAAATTGCACTTCTTACTACAACTTATTTGTGCGTACCTGGCTCTGATCAACGTATAGACCCATTATACCTCGCATTTATTAACCAATATTCTATAGCGTCGCGATTATCCCAGAATTGCTACTCGTTCCTGTTTACATATGACTTGACAACCAAGATTAGTCATTATTGTCAAATGGTGTTATCATCACCATTTGACCCGTTTGGCTCATATGACCAAACATTTACATATGTAGTAAAACGAGGTTTTCAAATTTCAAATTTACACATCCGGCCTATGTCGGATGTTACCACTTGACCCCTCCTTTTCTCTTTAACTCATTTCTTACAAATTTGACCCGTTCGGCTTACGCCATGGGTGCCCTTTTATTGTCAATTTACATTAGTCGACACTTGACTAAATTTCCATTTTTACCCTTTTTCTCAATATTAGATTACACTACGCGGTAATCTTATCAAAACTCATAATCTCTTAGTCATTACATGACCGATTTACCGAATTATCATTTTTACCATAAACCATGGTTTTTATCATATTTATATGTTCCGACTCGTACCAATCTCGTCGGAAACCTTATTTTCATTATTATCGTTATCGCATTTATTACTTGTAAAGTAAACAAGTATTCTACAAAGTGTGTAAGTTTCACTTACCTTTCATCCGAATTACGCTTTCCTTTTCATTCTTGATTCGTTCGACCCGCTTTCTCCTCAAGCTTCACCTAGCTTGTTACGCGTCAAACTATCATCATCGTTTTCAAGGTGGTTAGTTTAATCATAATGTAATACGATTATTCCACCTTATACATTTCATATCAAAATTACTACTTATCGTATTATAGGTCAGTTTGACCTTTTTAAAAGTCAAAAGCCCATTAGTATGCTAATTGCATATTCGAGTTCATCAACTAGTTTTAGCATTCTTTAATTACCCGGTAGGCGTTATTTAGACCACCGTTTTAACCAAAGTTCTAACCGTGTTTATCACTTTTAGAACTCTTCTTAATCACTTTTAGCATAATAGCCAAAACATCACAATTAGGAGTTTTAACTATAAAAATTCTAGTTTCAAGCCTTCTTTGAGACATTTCAACTAACACTTCATGGGCAGATTTTTACACTAATATTATCAAGTTCATAACTTGACCTTTGGCCTTAATTTTTTCATCAATCAACTACAATACATGAACTTTGACCTCTAAAATTCTGAAATCACTTCACATAGGTCAAATATTACTAGAACAACCATTATAATCCTAGTGTTTATCATAATCTTACAAAACCCATGAATCACTTTCAATGTGTTCATGAAATTTTCAGAATTTGGGCATGATTTCTCATATTGTTGTCTAGGTTTTACTCCTAGACACTATATCATTCCTGTTTTACCCAAATAACAAACATGCATCATCAAACTTCAGATTTCTCAAATTCATGAGAATTTCAAGTAGAGAGTTTTCATCAAATTTTACATACCTTGTAATCCTCTTGTGATGAGGATCAATAATCTATGCTTGATTTTCGATTTGGATCAGATTTGGACCTTCAATTCATGAGTTTTGTGGATGTCTAGGGTTTTGAAGAGCCTGGTCGCCCTCCTCTTTGTCTGATCGATCCCAACACCCTCACAAGGGGTGTCTAAGTTTTATAAAAAGGTTTTTATTTAAAACCTTTTTCAAGTTTAACACTTTTGATCCCTCTAGTTTCGTAATTATTTTGTTTTATTCCTTAACTACTCATATGTAGTCAATTAACTAAGTTAGTGTCTTTACTGTTCTTAAACAAATAATTAACTAGGTTAATTACCCCTAGTTAACTCGGTGAGTCCCGAGAGTTCTAACCTGTTTAATTTAAGTTCCGTTAACTCGGGCCTTTTAACCATTTCATCTCATGAAAATGCTTATCCGGGTTTTTTTTATATATATATATATTAGGATTATTTATATAAATCCTAATATTTTTCGGGTTATTTTTACCTCTAACGGTACTTTACCCGTTTTCTAGTATTAGCGTGGTTTAATTACCGAGCCCGTTTTCGGGGTGTTACAAGTCTACCCCCCTTAAAGAGGTTTCGTCCTCGAAACCTTGCTTACATAGTTCATTGAGTTTTAAACTCAATGCGTTTGACCCGAGTAATCTCCTAAGCATTATTCATACTTTAACCAATTGTTAGTATTACCAGAAAAATTTTGGTAATATCCTTTTGATTACAGAACCCCTACGTACCTCATACGACATAATGTAACTTGAAATAACGTAATCTCGTTATTTCCACTAGTTTAATCAACTTAGCGTTATTCAATGCTTTCATAGACTATCGGATTTCTTTATGAACCCGTTACTTTGACCCGTTTAAAGGTCTTTAGTGAAATCTTTCACTTTTAGCAACAAATCTTTTTATTTTCAAATTTATTTATTCGGTTCAGTTATACCGAATTTACCGCTTACAAGCAACCAAATTTCTTAACTCGAATTACTGACCTTAACCGGTTTCACTAACTAGACTTATTAGTCCGGTTTCTTTTTACCGCTCGCTTGGTTATAATGTGATTCTACTTCACATTGTACCTCTTGACCGTGATCATGTCACATCATGTTTAATTTATATCAACCTTTTAATTCTCGAAAATATCGCTTTTCGAATATATTGTCTTGCGCCTATCAGCGTCAAGACTTGTATCTTTCATACTTATTATTTAAATTCCTATCAGAATCTATGTTTGTAAAAACGTTATTTCTTACTAAAACCGAAGTTTTAGGTTTAGGATCTTTTCTTTAACTTGTGTCAATCATCCATACCGGGATATTGACAGTCCGTAATTTAATCCTTTACATTCTTAGTTTTATGCGGGGATTCTTAACTGATTTCCTCGCTTTATCCAATCTAACCCGTAGGTTTTATCACTTAGCCTTATGGGCTATTTTTGATTAGACATTCACCTCTTTAGGGCGAAGTCCTTATAACTTCTTTCTAATCATGACCCGTGGGTCGTTTTAGTCCGTAGATCTCTCATTTGTTTGTAACCCTAAAGGTTATGTGGATCCCGTAGATCACTCTTTTTACTCGTGTCTTATTAAAATATATATATGGTGTCAAAGCACTCTTTTTATGTTTGAAAATCATTTGTCTCAAACTTACCGTTATCCGGCTTGCGCTTACTTATGCCTCCAAGCATTATACTTTATTCAACCCGTTCAATCTCAAAATAGTTGAATATAATTATCAAAATTTCCTGTTTAAGAAATTTTATGGTCTTTTAGTCATAACTCATAATCCGAGTCTTTTGACTTTAAATTCATGTTCCCGTTTCTCGGTTTACGCATGTGTTTAAATCCTTACCCATCAACCGGGTACTTTACCGAAGTCATTATTAGTGCAAGCATTCCGGTTTACATCAAGTTTTCGTTATAATTTGTTTGGTTGTCTTAGCAGAAGCCATCGCTTTTATTCAACCAAACCTTTATTCTTATTTGACCATCCTTGACAGTCTTATAGACTATGAATGATGATTATCATCATCATTTCTTTACTACGACCAAAGTCAACGACTTTGATCGTCTTTCTCGCGTGGGCAATACCTTTGTTTCTATGACCCCGCGGGTCATTTATACTTTGGTTTTACAATGCCCTTTTCGTCTACCATGGTTTTTGATCGTTTTTCCCATGTGGGCAATACCTTTGTTTCTATGACTAGTTACTAGTTGGTAATAAGCATTAAGGTTAACGGTCTTACATAAAACGTATATAAACAGTGTCCGAAGTGTTTCTACCTATACTCTGGTTGATGGGTAACACCTATTAATCTAATGTAAATACATGTCATATTACAAGCATTAAGGTTAACGGTCTTACATAAACCGTCTCTAGCCATCGCCTTTGTCGCATATTTAACTCCTTCTGATCAAAGAAGTATTTCAAACTTTTGTGATCGGTGAATATGGTGCACTTTACCCCATACAAGTAATGTCTCCATATTTTTAATGCAAACACTACCGCTGCCAATTCGAGATCGTGCGTGGGGTATTTCTTCTCGTGCATCTTCAATTGTCTCGAGGCATAGGCTATTACCTTGCCCCGTTGCATCAACACGCAACCGAGCCCTGATAACGAAGCATCCGAATAGACCACCATGTCTTCGACTCCGTCCGGCAATGTCAGTACCGGAGCTTGAGTTAGCCTTTCTTTTAGCGTCCGAAACGCTTTTTCTTGATCGACTCCCCAAACAAACCTTGCTTTCTTTTGGGTTAGCTTTGTTAGCGGCGATGCAATCTTGGAGAAATCTTGAATGAATCTCCTATAATATCCAGCAAGCCCCAAAAAGCTTCTAATTTCAGAAGGGTTCTTCGGGGGATTCCATTTTGACACCGCCTCTATCTTTGACGGATCCACCAAAACTCCATCGGCACTTATGACATGACCGAGAAATTGTACCTCTCGTAACCAAAAGGCACATTTAGAAAATTTTGCATAAAGCTTCTCTTGTCTAAGTGTCTCTAACACTTCTTGCAAGTGGTGTGCGTGTTCGGCTTCACTTTTCGAATACACCAAGATATCGTCGATAAACACGATGACCGACTTATCCAACATTGGCTTGCAAACCCGGTTCATGAGATCCATGAATGCCGCGGGCGCATTTGTTAGCCCAAATGACATCACGAGAAATTCGTAATGTCCGTATCTTGTGCGAAAAGCCGTCTTCGGCACATCTTCTTCTTTGACCTTTAGTTGGTGATACCCCGACCTAAGGTCAATTTTTGAAAACCAACTTGCGCCTTGTAGTTGGTCAAACAAGTCGTCTATCCTCGGGAGCGGGTATCGGTTCTTTACCGTGAGTTTGTTTAACTCCCGATAATCGATACACATGCGCATACTCCTGTCCTTCTTTCTCACAAACAACACCGGTGCGCCCCAAGGAGACACACTCGGCCTTATGAATCCTTTGTCAAGCAAATCTTGAATTTGGGACATCAGCTCTTGTAATTCCGACGGTGCAAGTCGGTACGGGGCTTTTGCCACAGGTTTCGCGCCCGGAATCAATTCGATCCCGAACTCTACCTCCCGTTCAGGCGGTATCCCCGGTAAATCTTCCGGAAAAACATCTTCATAATCCCGTACTATCGGTACATCTCCAATCTTCCGTGATTCCTTCTCGGTCTCATTTGCATAAATTATGAATGCCTTGCATCCTCGCTTCATGAGCTTGTGAGCTTTCAACATCGAACATACTATGGGGTTGCCTCGTTTTTCGCCATAAATGGTGACGTGTTTTCCGCTCGGAGATGTTAGTTTTATCTCTTTGCGAAAACACACGACCTTTGCATGGTATTGAGATAGCCAATCCATCCCCACAACTACTTGGAATTCTCCCATCGACATCGGGATTAGATTTATCAAATATTCTTCATTGTCGATGCTCAGTTTGCAATTTTCACATACATCACAAACAATAAAGCTTTTGTTATTACCTATCTCTACTTCTAAAGGCACAGGTAATTTTGTTAGAATAAATGAAGGATGTCGAATAAACCCATATGAAACAAAGGATTTATTCGCACCCGTACCAAATAACACGTGTGCGGGAATTGAATTTACAGCAAATATACCTGAGACTACGTCAGGTTCAATCTTCGCTTCTGCGGCAGTTAGTTGGAAAGATCTTGCCTTTGCTTTCGGGGCTTCACCTTTCGATTCTTGCCCATCTTTCTTTCCAACCAGTTCCGGGCATTCCGACTTTTTGTGACCCGTTCGATAACAATTGTAACAAACCGTCACCTTCTCCGGGCATGACATAGCCATATGTCCCGTTTTCTTGCATATGGGACAAGGCTTATCCTTGTAACGGCATTCGCCCTTATGATTCTTCCCACAAATTTTGCAACCTGATGTACTACCCTTAGCATCTGATTTCTTTGCGGATTCGTTCGTTCTTGCTTTCTTGGCAGGGCTTGGATTCACATCTTGTGCCCTTCGTTCACCCCGTTCTATACTCTTCTTCAATTCAATCTCCCTTTCCCGAGCAGCATTGACAATCTCGGTAAGGGTCTCATACTTTGAAGGGGTTATGAATTCTCTATACTCCGCGCTTAGCATGTTATGATAATAATAGACCTTTTGCTCTTCATTCGTTATCAAATCATCACAGAACTTCATCTTGTCCATAAACATCCCCGTGATCTTGTCTATGGATTCACCCTTGTGTCTGAGTTGCATGAACTCTTCCTTGATCTTGTTTATGACCGCTTTGGGACTATGGTGTTTAAGAAACGGCGTCTTAAACTCCTCCCAAGTCATGGCCTTAGCCGCTTCACTTCCAATCTCCTTCTTTTTGTTGTCCCACCAATCTTTCGCTTGATTCCTTAGTTGACCCGTACCAAAAGCTACGTAGTCTTCTTCGTCACAATGGGTTCTCTCGAATACCCCTTCGATGTCACTTAGCCATCGTTGGCACACTATTGGGTCAACCTCCCCATTATATGTTGGTGGCTTACAAGCCATGAATTCCTTGTATGAACAAGGCTTTCGTCCCCCACGCTTTTCCTTTGTTACATTTGAATCATCTTCTAGTTTCTTGATTCTATCTTCTACTATTGATAAAACCGTGTTTTGGATTTTATCAATAAAGCCCGACAAACTGTTTTCGATCGCCTTTCCAACCTCTTCGGCAATCACTTCCCTCACTTGTTCGGTGACTCTTGGCACCGCATTATCATTGTCTCCATCAGCCATCTCGATTTCTGAAATGTTTACATAGATTTTTTAAACATTCCATTTATAACACATGCTTTACTTGTTTTGATTTAATCAAGTTCGTAACTTGATTTAATCATTCTTGTTTTAACTCAATCAAGTTCGTAACTTGATTTAATAATTCTTGTTTCTATCCAATCAAGTCCGTAACTTGATTTGATCATTTTTGTTTCTATTTAATCAAGTCCGTAACTTGATTTGATCATTCTTGTTTCATGCATTTCTTGTTTTTGAGTGAGCTTACACACTCTTTTCATGCATATTGTCCATTTCTCATTTTATACGTAGTACATAATTTATTAACAAAACAAGTTAATTCTTACCGGACGATCGATCAAGCTTGAACCGAACACTTATTGACAACCTTGAGCTCTGATTACCAACTTTAAAGTGATTAAGAAAAGTTCTAACCGTGTTTATCACTTTTAGAACTCTTCTTAATCACTTTTAGCATAATAGCCAAAACATCACAATTAGGAGTTTTAACTATAAAAATTCTAGTTTCAAGCCTTCTTTGAGACATTTCAACTAACACTTCATGGGCAGATTTTTACACTAATATTATCAAGTTCATAACTTGACCTTTGGCCTTAATTTTTTCATCAATCAACTACAATACATGAACTTTGACCTCTAAAATTCTGAAATCACTTCACATAGGTCAAATATTACTAGAACAACCATTATAATCCTAGTGTTTATCATAATCTTACAAAACCCATGAATCACTTTCAATGTGTTCATGAAATTTTCAGAATTTGGGCATGATTTCTCATATTGTTGTCTAGGTTTTACTCCTAGACACTATATCATTCCTGTTTTACCCAAATAACAAACATGCATCATCAAACTTCAGATTTCTCAAATTCATGAGAATTTCAAGTAGAGAGTTTTCATCAAATTTTACATACCTTGTAATCCTCTTGTGATGAGGATCAATAATCTATGCTTGATTTTCGATTTGGATCAGATTTGGACCTTCAATTCATGAGTTTTGTGGATGTCTAGGGTTTTGAAGAGCCTGGTCGCCCTCCTCTTTGTCTGATCGATCCCAACACCCTCACAAGGGGTGTCTAAGTTTTATAAAAAGGTTTTTATTTAAAACCTTTTTCAAGTTTAACACTTTTGATCCCTCTAGTTTCGTAATTATTTTGTTTTATTCCTTAACTACTCATATGTAGTCAATTAACTAAGTTAGTGTCTTTACTGTTCTTAAACAAATAATTAACTAGGTTAATTACCCCTAGTTAACTCGGTGAGTCCCGAGAGTTCTAACCTGTTTAATTTAAGTTCCGTTAACTCGGGCCTTTTAACCATTTCATCTCATGAAAATGCTTATCCGGGTTTTTTTTATATATATATATTAGGATTATTTATATAAATCCTAATATTTTTCGGGTTATTTTTACCTCTAACGGTACTTTACCCGTTTTCTAGTATTAGCGGGGTTTAATTACCGAGCCCGTTTTCGGGGTGTTACAAGTCTACCCCCCTTAAAGAGGTTTCGTCCTCGAAACCTTGCTTACATAGTTCATTGAGTTTTAAACTCAATGCGTTTGACCCGAGTAATCTCCTAAGCATTATTCATACTTTAACCAATTGTTAGTATTACCAGAAAAATTTTGGTAATATCCTTTTGATTACAGAACCCCTACGTACCTCATACGACATAATGTAACTTGAAATAACGTAATCTCGTTATTTCCACTAGTTTAATCAACTTAGCGTTATTCAATGCTTTCATAGACTATCGGATTTCTTTATGAACCCGTTACTTTGACCCGTTTAAAGGTCTTTAGTGAAATCTTTCACTTTTAGCAACAAATCTTTTTATTTTCAAATTTATTTATTCGGTTCAGTTATACCGAATTTACCGCTTACAAGCAACCAAATTTCTTAACTCGAATTACTGACCTTAACCGGTTTCACTAACTAGACTTATTAGTCCGGTTTCTTTTTACCGCTCGCTTGGTTATAATGTGATTCTACTTCACATTGTACCTCTTGACCGTGATCATGTCACATCATGTTTAATTTATATCAACCTTTTAATTCTCGAAAATATCGCTTTTCGAATATATTGTCTTGCGCCTATCAGCGTCAAGACTTGTATCTTTCATACTTATTATTTAAATTCCTATCAGAATCTATGTTTGTAAAAACGTTATTTCTTACTAAAACCGAAGTTTTAGGTTTAGGATCTTTTCTTTAACTTGTGTCAATCATCCATACCGGGATATTGACAGTCCGTAATTTAATCCTTTACAGTCTTAGTTTTATGCGGGGATTCTTAACTGATTTCCTCGCTTTATCCAATCTAACCCGTAGGTTTTATCACTTAGCCTTATGGGCTATTTTTGATTAGACATTCACCTCTTTAGGGCGAAGTCCTTATAACTTCTTTCTAATCATGACCCGTGGGTCGTTTTAGTCCGTAGATCTCTCATTTGTTTGTAACCCTAAAGGTTATGTGGATCCCGTAGATCACTCTTTTTACTCGTGTCTTATTAAAGTATATATATGGTGTCAAAGCACTCTTTTTATGTTTGAAAATCATTTGTCTCAAACTTACCGTTATCCGGCTTGCGCTTACTTATGCCTCCAAGCATTATACTTTATTCAACCCGTTCAATCTCAAAATAGTTGAATATAATTATCAAAATTTCCTGTTTAAGAAATTTTATGGTCTTTTAGTCATAACTCATAATCCGAGTCTTTTGACTTTAAATTCATGTTCCCGTTTCTCGGTTTATGCATGTGTTTAAATCCTTACCCATCAACCGGGTACTTTACCGAAGTCATTATTAGTGCAAGCATTCCGGTTTACATCAAGTTTTCGTTATAATTTGTTTGGTTGTCTTAGCAGAAGCCATCGCTTTTATTCAACCAAACCTTTATTCTTATTTGACCATCCTTGACAGTCTTATAGACTATGAATGATGATTATCATCATCATCATTTCTTTACTATGACCAAAGTCAACGACTTTGATCGTCTTTCTCGCGTGGGCAATACCTTTGTTTCTATGACCCCGCGGGTCATTTATACTTTGGTTTTACAATGCCCTTTTCGTCTACCATGGTTTTTGATCGTTTTTCCCATGTGGGCAATACCTTTGTTTCTATGACCCCGCGGGTCATTTATACTTTGATTTTACAATGCCCTTTTTGTCTACCATGGCTGTTTCGTCAAAATGACTTATGTCACGAATTTCCTTGGGTCTTTTAGTTCTATGTGCGCCATACATCGTTTTTATGGTTCCCGCGAAAACCATTTATACGAGTATGCCCATAAGATTTCTTGACCCTAAGGATCCTTTAAATTTTCATTCATCTTAACCTTACTACATCGGAAATAACCGCGCTCATTATAAGAAGCTCATGCTATCATGTGTTCACTACTTACTTGGCCAGAGTAAGCGATCAACACGTGGTACGCGTGAGCTTATTATAATTACCACATCACGTCCCATGTAAGTAACTCCTCAAATTATTTTCATGTTTATGGTTTCATTTGGTAAAACTTTATTTAATTGTTAGTTAACAATTATTAGTTTTAGTCATTTATCCTTGAACATGTACAATGTCCCTTTTTATAAACATTTATTCACATTCATCGATGCGATCATTACTTTTCTCAATAGGATTTATATTGAGAATACTTACTTGGATGATCACTCTCGTCCAAGTTTCTATATAAACAAGTCTTGTTATTCATTTGTTATTCATCATTGTGAATAACACATTTCCTATTAAATTTCTCTTGGAAATCGGGTTTTCCAAGTTCTATCATATGTGTATGCAACCGTTATTACCTACGTGTTTGTTGCATATAACGACTCGTGCGATTAAATTTTAAAAGTGTGCACCTGGTAATGCTTGTCCTAACGGGCTTCTCTTGTCATTAGTCTTGTTCGCGACCGTTACGCGATTTAGGTCCTTGATGAGTATGCTCTTCCTGTCATACCTCGGACCGTTCCATCATCATTTCCATAATTCGTTCACTCCCGTCATCTTCAGACGCGAGTGTCCTTCAATTTAAAACATTCACAAGAGTTAGTAATGTCAACTTCAATAATCGCCCATATTATAATACAAGGCTTTTTTTCTACTATACGCGTCAACGCGCGTATTTTCGTCAAACATATCCATCATTTTAATTGGGGTAACGTGTACCACACGATAGCCCTATGTGTTGTTTACAACACTTTAGCATACTAAACTATTAACGTACTTGTACTTACCGGATTTGCGATCAAGCCTCGAACCGAACACTTTACCCTTTAACCTTGGGCTCTGATACCAACTTGTAACACCCATGTTATTAATCTAAGGGTTTTCGTGCAATTAACGAAAACAAACATGAATTTATCATTAAGTATCCATAGAAAATACGAGTAATTTAAAACTTTTACAACTTAAAAGTTTTAAACAAAATTTAGATAAGTTCGCCATTTAAAAGTTATGACGTAATGTTGTGCGGAAGCTTTAATCTTGTGTGTTCGGTTCTTCGTAGCTGCTTGATCTTCATCCGTGCACTCTTGACATTCACCTAGGATCAAAACCAACTTAAAAGTTAGTTTCGATAGTCAAATATCAAGTCCAAACAAGTACAGGGGTTAAAATTGATAAAATTCAAGAATTTTCGGAGTTTAGGGGCTCGCGTAGCGCTACGGGTTCTCGCGCTACGCGAGCGCTTGTTTTCGACAGAATTTCGTTTGCTGTTGCTGTACAATCCCTGCACGACCTGATTTCACGGAAACGGCCATAACTTCTTCGTTATTGATCCGTTTTACCCGATTCTTTTTCCTACGCGTCCGTAATTTAATTCTCCATCTAATGGAGTTAAGATCCAACATCTTTCATAACAAAATTTCAGAGTTTAACTCTTCCGCTTATTACCCTTTTTACCATCTTTTGACCCGTTCGTGATTTCATCTAACAAACTTGTTTGTAGCCCTTGCTTCTTTTGTAAACGTATTATTATGATTATTTCCTATTGTATATGATTCAAATCACGGATTATTACACATTCTTAACCCGTTTCGCTAATACTTCTATTTTTTGACCCGTTAAGGGTATTTGAGCGCTTTCGAGCCTCAAATCGCTTTCGATTTCTTCTAGCACTTCATCACCACATTTCTTATACTATAATCTCCCACCACAACTGTATTTATGGTGGGCTTAATGTGGCGATCTATATAAACCAAATTTTACCTCTCGAATCATTATTTTACGGCAAAACTCAAAAAGTGCCATTTGACTAATATAATACATCTTTCAGTTTCTATACTTATTCTAAGTATTTGCTTAATCATAAAACTTGTTTCCAAACAACGTTTAAAGATTGTTTGTTCGAATTAGCTAACAAGGGCATTTTGGTCACATTTAATCCTTCATTTTTACGATAAAGGACTTCCACTAATATTTGACCAAATTGCACTTCTTACTACAACTTATTTGTGCGTACCTGGCTCTGATCAACGTATAGACCCATTATACCTCGCATTTATTAACCAATATTCTATAGCGTCGCGATTATCCCAGAATTGCTACTCGTTCCTGTTTACATATGACTTGACAACCAAGATTAGTCATTATTGTCAAATGGTGTTATCATCACCATTTGACCCGTTTGGCTCATATGACCAAACATTTACATATGTAGTAAAACGAGGTTTTCAAATTTCAAATTTACACATCCGGCCTATGTCGGATGTTACCACTTGACCCCTCCTTTTCTCTTTAACTCATTTCTTACAAATTTGACCCGTTCGGCTTACGCCATGGGTGCCCTTTTATTGTCAATTTACATTAGTCGACACTTGACTAAATTTCCATTTTTACCCTTTTTCTCAATATTAGATTACACTACGCGGTAATCTTATCAAAACTCATAATCTCTTAGTCATTACATGACCGATTTACCGAATTATCATTTTTACCATAAACCATGGTTTTTATCATATTTATATGTTCCGACTCGTACCAATCTCGTCGGAAACCTTATTTTCATTATTATCGTTATCGCATTTATTACTTGTAAAGTAAACAAGTATTCTACAAAGTGTGTAAGTTTCACTTACCTTTCATCCGAATTACGCTTTCCTTTTCATTCTTGATTCGTTCGACCCGCTTTCTCCTCAAGCTTCACCTAGCTTGTTACGCGTCAAACTATCATCATCGTTTTCAAGGTGGTTAGTTTAATCATAATGTAATACGATTATTCCACCTTATACATTTCATATCAAAATTACTACTTATCGTATTATAGGTCAGTTTGACCTTTTTAAAAGTCAAAAGCCCATTAGTATGCTAATTGCATATTCGAGTTCATCAACTAGTTTTAGCATTCTTTAATTACCCGGTAGGCGTTATTTAGACCACCGTTTTAACCAAAGTTCTAACCGTGTTTATCACTTTTAGAACTCTTCTTAATCACTTTTAGCATAATAGCCAAAACATCACAATTAGGAGTTTTAACTATAAAAATTCTAGTTTCAAGCCTTCTTTGAGACATTTCAACTAACACTTCATGGGCAGATTTTTACACTAATATTATCAAGTTCATAACTTGACCTTTTGGCCTTAATTTTTTCATCAATCAACTACAATACATGAACTTTGACCTCTAAAATTCTGAAATCACTTCACATAGGTCAAATATTACTAGAACAACCATTATAATCCTAGTGTTTATCATAATCTTACAAAACCCATGAATCATTTTCAATGTGTTCATGAAATTTTCAGAATTTGGGCATGATTTCTCATATTGTTGTCTAGGTTTTACTCCTAGACACTATATCATTCTTGTTTTACCCAAATAACAAACATGCATCATCAAACTTCAGATTTCTCAAATTCATGAGAATTTCAAGTAGAGAGTTTTCATCAAATTTTACATACCTTGTAATCCTCTTGTGATGAGGATCAATAATCTATGCTTGATTTTCGATTTGGATCAGATTTGGACCTTCAATTCATGAGTTTTGTGGATGTCTAGGGTTTTGAAGAGCCTGGTCGCCCTCCTCTTTGTCTGATCGATCCCAACACCCTCACAAGGGGTGTCTAAGTTTTATAAAAAGGTTTTTATTTAAAACCTTTTTCAAGTTTAACACTTTTGATCCCTCTAGTTTCGTAATTATTTTGTTTTATTCCTTAACTACTCATATGTAGTCAATTAACTAAGTTAGTGTCTTTATTGTTCTTAAACAAATAATTAACTAGGTTAATTACCCCTAGTTAACTCGGTGAGTCCCGAGAGTTCTAACCTGTTTAATTTAAGTTCCGTTAACTCGGGCCTTTTAACCATTTCATCTCATGAAAATTCTTATCCGGGTTTTTTTTTATATATGTATATTAGGATTATTTATATAAATCCTAATATTTTTCGGGTTATTTTTACCTCTAACGGTACTTTACCCGTTTTCTAGTATTAGCGGGGTTTAATTACCGAGCCCGTTTTCGGGGTGTTACAGAAAGCACAAAAGTACAAAGTATGGAGAGTTAATTAAAGAAAACTAAAAAATAAATAAATAATAAATAAGATCCATGCCATATCTTTACCATTGTAGGTGACACAGTTGGCATCTAAATAACAATATATGGTTGGTAAATTTGGTTTTTTTCTTTTTAATTTCCAAATGAAATTGGAAGAAGATATTATGGAATGACAAATCTATATCTATCAAGACCAAAAGTCAAAACAAACCCTTATTAGCAAAAATTCTAAAAATCTCAAAAGGGTATTTTGGTCAGATCATCCATTTTTATGTTTGTCTTAACTCCTAAACCTGAAAGATTGTCTATCATTGCAGGGATATCTTCTTGCAAAACAGCAGCTAAGGCCTACAAAATAAAGAGTTATAACTAATAACATATACATAATAAATTGTTGAATTACCATTTTGCCCTCGTCTTTCCGACTTTTAATAACTTCCAGAGGCCATTCGCTAACCAGCTTCTCAAGTTCCGCCATTATATCCGGCCTTTCCCCCTCTGGTAACGTCTATCATTGAGTAATAACATGTAAAATGACAATATTGCGCAAAGCGATAATTTCATTTTTATAAAATGTGTGGCACCCAAGAAACAAAAAATAAATGTAAATAATAGTATAATACCCGAGTGACTAATTGAATTATTGCGGCTGCTTCTTCGGGTTTGCGTTAAAGAAGAAACCCCTATAAAAAGACAAAAAGACGAACACGAACGATTAACTAAGTTACTATACACATGCGTGAAATAAAACGTGATCTGAATGATTAATACCTTTGCGCATGAAAAACCGCTACCAATTGTGTGTGTTTTCATCAATCCTGATCTTAATTTCTCAATCTTCCATAAACTATCAGCATCTCCTGTAAAAAACAAACCGAAATGTCTTAACTTCAAGAACCAATTAATTTAAATATCAATAACTGTAGGATAACCAAAACTTTATATTAAATATTAATAATTGATATAATGTAAGCAATGAAATTAGGCACCTAGTTTCGCAGCAAATGTCATCCAAGTATCAAATGAAGTTCGTCTCAGTTTTAATCCCAAACCGAAATGTCTTAACTTCAAGAACCAACTAATTTAAATATCAATAACTGTAGGATAACCAAAAGTTTATATTAAATATTAATAATTGATATAATGTAAGCAATGAAATTAGGCACCTAGTTTCGCAGCAAATGTCATCCAAGTATCAAATGAAGTTCGTCTCAGTTTTAATCCCGATATGACAAAACGTTTTGCGTACTTATTCATCAACTCCCAGTTCCGTACCTTGTAGCATATGCTGCAACAATAATATAAGATGTATTAAAACAACATTTTAAAATACAAAATATCTTGAAATTACGTACCTAAATATGATATATGCGGTACCAGGTTGAACGGGCACATCATTTGCTTTCAAGAGTTTAATTACATCCACCATGAGATTTTCATTAAAGATTCCTGCACGTTTAATGAAGATACAATAACAAGTTAAAAACATCCATAAGTAACCATCAAAAAGAATTGATAACATTGGTTTTAATACAGACGATTCTCCTATTTTGATAACATTGGTTTTAATACAGATGATTCTCTCTGTTGGGCAACATATTTTGTTGACTCGTTAATCATATATACCTTATGATACACGGGCGGAAGATCGCAAATCGTCACAAACGTCATCGCCGATCCTTCAACTGGAACTATCTGCTGATACTTAACCCACCTTCACAATTAACAAACAAACCAATCACATTACCAATCAACACACACACACACACTAATTATCAAAACAAACAGAAAACCCAAACCCCATCAAAACCCCCAAATCAAACAACATACCCAGTAAAATCTCCACACAAGAAGACCTGATTGCCTCCATGAGACCAAACAAACTGCGTATGAACCATCTTGGACCAAAATTCACCTCAACCTAACACTGTAAAAGTATGAATTTGAGTAAAAATGTAAAGTTGATCAAGTGGGTGTACAAAATACCCAAAACAAAATTCCTGTTATTTGCATAAGCTGATAAGAACCCCTTTAAAAGCAACCATTTGTATCACCACTGCCATCGCATAAAACCTGCCCAATTTCGTCACTTACTTTAAATATAATCCAAACTGTAAAACACCTAATCGCATACAAAACATAAAATCAACATTGAATCTGTATCCCAAAGACATTAAAACACCTAATCGCACACCTAAAAACCAAAATGAAGAACAAAAACCATAAAAATTAAAAGAAATTAAAAACAACAGATATTAGGGTTAAATTAGATAGAACAACAGATCGAAAGCGTACCTTTCTTTAATTTTGAAAGATCAATTAATCCACCAATAATCATCTCAACTGCAAATTCAAAAAAAGGTCTCGGAAATCATCATCTCAACTGCAATTTCAAAAAAAAAAAAATAAAAAAAAAATAGAAGCAACTAATACAGAGGTTCACTTGAGAAGTACCGAATAATAACCTGAAGAAGGGTCCACATATTGCTGAGGAATCGATTGGAACAACGACGGAGGAGAATACTGGAAGAGGAATCGGCGGTGGTAGGGTGAAGGGAAATATACAGAATCACCTGAAGGGAAAGAAGAATAAGAACATACCTATGATTAATATTGATGAATCGATGAAGGAAGAACTGATGGAGGAAAGGATCGCTTAGGGTTTGGAATCCGGCAAGAAGAAGCGTGAAGAAGAAGCTCTGATATTGGGGTTTGGGTTGAAATATAAAAGAAATCCGGCAGAATCATGTAGGTTATATATGTATACGGTTTGAATTTTGAATTTTGAATCTGGAGCCAAGATTTTGAACATGGGCAGTGGTTCATCAATGGTTCATTAGTGGTTTGCCCTTTACTAAATGTGGGCAGACCTTTCAAAAAGTGAATGTGGGCCATCTTTTTTATGAATCAGTGGTTTGTAAATAAAGGGAAATAAGAAGGGGAATGCACTGTTGGGCGGGAAAAAAGGCATTTAGGGGCTCTCTGGTGTTGACACGTGGCCCAAATCACCTTTCATTTATTATATATAATAGATTGTGGTGGACTCGCATGTTTATAGTATAAATAATCAAACGAAACGTGTAATACGGGTCATATGCTACTTGTGGATACGATACCCTACCTACCATAGTTATTTAGGTTAATTAGGTTTTTGCATGACTTGAATGACGTCATCACCCTTTAGAGAAAAGGGGTCAACAATTATGTCATTTATCGATACTCTTTATCTCATACTACCTATACTTACTCTCACATCGAACTCATGTGACATCGGAACTCTCTCTAACAGTGACGGCGTTACCCTTGCATACATTGAAAAGAAGATTCTTGACAGCCCCTCTACCCTTCTATGATTCTATCGATTGACACTGAAGCTGACCTCCTTGCGCTGCCTTAATTCTTTTGTGGCAACACCGTTGGACCGCCTTTGTTTCAGCCCAACGAGTTAACCACAATTAATATGTAGAAATATGATCAGTCGCCTACTTAAGTCGATCGTCTTTCTCCAGACAGAACCATAAACAAGCATACCATAGGATACAAGAGTGACCATTGTCCCAAAGTTGAATTATACATACAACATATCATACATTTATTCAAATGATGTGATGCCATTTCTATCGAAGAAGCACCCGGAAGGACTCCCTTTCGGAGACAATGCAACCTTAACGGGAGTTTCTGCACCATCTTCGACGCTTAGTATGCCAAGATTATAGTTTATGTCGGTTTTAACAAAGCCTGGGCACACACAATTGATGGAAAAACTTGGGTATTTTTTCGCCAAAATTCTTGTGTATGCATTCAAGGCTGCTTTTGAGAGGATATATGCTGACATTAAAGGAGGCCAACCTTTGGCTTCTAACAAGCCATCTTTGTAATCTTTCAAATATTCACCAACAACTTCATCTATTTTCTCTTCTGTTAGGTTTTCAATATCACTAAGTATACCTTTAGCCCATTCATTTTCAAACCCTGAAACAGATAAATAAAATATGTAAACAAAAAAAGAACAAGTGATATACTAGACCGTTCATGTCGGTTCTATTAAAGGTATGGGTTACTAAGAACTTTATAAACTTGCCACCCGCGACAGGTAACAGGTCAAAACGGGTCCTGACTACAAAGGGTTTTGGTTGAAAGAGAAAGAGAGTATCAAAATGAGCTCGCCCACTAAAAACATTTTTTTTATGTCGGCTAGTGGCGAAGGTGGCTAGGTGGGGTGTAGTAAGGATGAACAAATGGTATTTGGTACGGAAACTGAACCGGTAGCGTACTAGTACCAAACCATACTGTACCGAGCACTTTCAGTACCAGTCATTTTTTGCGATTTTTGAGACCGGTACTGTATTTACCCACTTTTTATCTTCGAATACCGTACCGTACCAAACACTTTCGGTACCAGTACCCATTTTTAATGATTTCAGGATCGGTAATTTCGATACCGATACAGTACCGAGCTCGTCCCTAGGTTGTAGTGACTAGTTGGTGGCGACGACAGATGGTGTGGTGGATGATATTGGCTCATTTGGTTCTATTCTAATTAGAAGAGTGACCCATTGTGTAATTTGAGACCCAAATCAACCCATCAAGCTAAAAAAAACTGCCCAAATCAGCCCATTCATTGAAAATGGGTCATAATTACTGGGTGTAGTATTTTTCCAAAAATGATTAATTACTTGCAATAAACGATCGTATCATAAAGAATGCACATACATATGTAGCACAGGAGATGGATGTTCTATGCGTGCAATATTTTCAGTTGGATCGCGTACCTTTAACTTTCCCATGGACGAAGAAACATTCACAATCGTTGGAGAATCAGATGATTCCAGAATGGGAATGAAATGCTCAACCATTCTTTTCGCCCCATAGTAGTTTGTTTGTACACATTGTACAGCCAACTCGTAAGACTCGTTTAATATCTTTCCCCACTCGATTTGGCTTCCTGCAGCCGCCTGCATAAAGAGAAAATTAGTTATAATAAAATGAAAATAAGATAAGTTGTGAATAAACCACCACTCATACAATAAAACGATTACCTCTTTGGCACTATTACTTGCAGCCCTTAAAGCCTCTTCATCAGCCACAACACCACCTATCCCAGAATTGTTCACCTGTACATTTTTTTTCGCGAAAGGGTGGTCAAAATGCAAGATTGCTAGATTTGAAAAACACGGTTTTGAAGCGTACCAAGATATCAAGCTTTCCGAATTGTGTTTTCACAAACTGAGCTAAGGAAGCAACACTAACAGGATCCAGCACATCAAGTTGATGGAATAAAACAAGATCGGAAAGATGAGTGTCTTTGAATTTGGCAAGGGCATCAACGCCTTTCTTTTCGTCTCTTGCAGTCAACACTCCTTTGACCCCATTTGAAGCCAGTTGCCTGCAAATTTCAAATCCTATACCTTTGTTTGCCCCTGTTACCACTGCATATCTACACATATTTACATATGCAACAAATTGGTTAAGAAAAACAAATACAAATATACTATATAGCATTGAGTATGGAATGATTAACTATACCAAAATGTAGCTTAAGTTGTTGATTAGAACTAACTTGATAAATATTTTTTAAACCACAACCAGTTGACAATTAATCTTTTCAGTCACACTCATTTGACTAAAGACGTTTTGTAATAACGTTATACAGCCATAACGCGTAAAATGATAAATTGATAACGTAACCATACTTATTAACAATGTTTTAAAAACCGGTTTTTAAATCGTATTGGGTTGGGCTCAGAAATGGTTCAACCTGTTGATGAACTGGGTGTACCGGGAGGTTCAACCGGGTTGACAAATCTGTTAGAATATAAACTAGATTATATTATGTTTATTATGTATTATAATATTACTGTATTTGTAGATATGTGTAGGGGCATTTCACATAAGACATATCGGTTTAAAAGGTGGTTACTCCCGCCAAAAATAACCGTCGATAACAACCGCCCCTTACAAGACATATATATATGTATTTACCGGCAGTTTGTTCGGTACCAAGATTCTATTATATCCATTTATGTTTCTCTGTATGTATGTTTTTCTGTTATCTGTACATACATGTTCATATCACACACGAATACGATGATGATGATGTTAACGATGATAGAAGTATCACCGACTTCCGCTGTATGGATTTCTAACAAAATCAACCCTATAAATCCATAAAATACAATTTCAACTCGAAAAGTAATCCAAAACTACATCATTCCATAATAAAAATTATTCCAAAAGTTAATCCATAATAAAAAAAATCCAAAACTTCACTCTCAACATCATCCTCACTATCAACTTCATCCTCGTCAAGTAATACAAGAAGGTAAACCTGGATTGTGGGCGCTAGTTTTTAACTAAGAAGGTAATCTTTTTGGACCCATAAAAGATTAAAAGCCCAAATTTTTTCCTTTGGCCCGGTACCGGTATAACCCAATTTACTGGTGGTACAACTTCTTCATGGATTGTGGGCGCTAGGTTTTAACTAAGAAGGTAATCTTTTTGGGCCCATAAAAGATTAAAAGTCCAAATTTGTACCTTTGGCCCGTTACCAGTATAACCCAATTTACAGGTGGTACAACTTCTTTCATGTTCCCTCAATTTACCAGTATGATTCATGCCGGCCAAGCTTCCGACATCCGGTTTAACTGGTTTTTAAAACCTTGCTTATTAAAGGTTTTTCTTGCATACAATCTTTTAAGACGCGCACCTAGGCTCCCACACGCAGCCCAGATTATACTTGTCTAAACAAGCTAAAAAACAACTTAAAACATGACTGAAACAGAAAAAAAAAAAAAAAAAAGGCCTGGAATACACGTGGCGCCTTGTTTGTGTCGGGGGCATCATTTTTAAGTGTTTGCGCCTAGGCATCATTTTTTAAGTGTTTGTGTCGGGGACGTCCCAATGATGGATCGTATCCTACCGAGGCATGGTGCGGTCTTGAGGGCAACCCGGTTTTACCCAGCTGTTACCCTAGCGAGTCTCTCGTGTGGGGGCAGTATGGTTTCCGGGCGGAAGTCAGCTTGCGCGGCGGCCGGGGCCGATCGAACATCGCGTCCGAGAGTGCGGGGCTGACGGGGGAATGTCTTAGACATGAACCCGGTGACCAATAGGTCTAGTACATAGAAAATCACCTTCCAAAAAAAAACTAGTATCTAGTTCCTGAAATCTGAAAAATAGAGACGATTTTGACTTTTTACAGCCAACAGTCTTTCTTTTTTTAACAGTAAATTTCTTTTATTCCTGTTGTGTTGTCTGGGACTTGAACCCAAGACCGGCTTTGTCTTTGCTAATGAACCATCACCCATTGGCACAGCCAACAGTCTTCATCATCAACAACAACTAATTGCTGTAGAATTTAGTAGCTACATCAAACTCTGGAAAAATAGTTGTAAAATTTAGAATAATATTATGTTTAAATTTTGAGGATCAGGATTATGTATGTTATGAACAGATGAGATAAAACAGTTTGGTTGACTTGAGAATAATAAACATTAAATGAAAACGTTTGGTGGAGATTATGAACAATCAAATGGTAGTACCTGTTTTGCCCAGATTCTGACATGTTTGGAGGATTTGATGAAGAAGAAGAAGCAGCAGCGAATGGGGTAATGGCTATGGAAACCTGCAAAATAAGCACAACTCAGGAGGACACGTAAACACAAAATCCACCTACCATTTGTTAAAAACTAGTGGGAATACCCGCGCTCCGCAGCGGGGAATTCAGTCGGTATCATTTCGGCAGGTTACGATAACGACACTCGCTATAGTAACTGAAAGAGGAAACCTAAAAGCATAAAGCCGTAATATGTCCAAAATAATATTAACACATGTTTTATATCGATCAAAAATTTTAAAAACGAAATTTATACCGAACTAAACACAGTAACACATTTATTCATTTTTTAAAGTTTACAAATGCAACCTATTGAAGGAAAATTAAATTAAATGAGTTAAAAACTTTTATTTTTATAGCTTAAAGGATTTAAAAATTAAAAGGGAAAATAAATTATTTAATAATAAGAATAATAATAATAATAATTGTTAAAATATAAACAATTATAAAATTTACTAAATATTAGTGGTGAAAATTATAAAAATAAGCCATTAATATAAATTTATTATTATAGTTATATCATAATAATATTTAAAAAAACAACATTTATAATTATAAAAGGGCCAAACCATGCTAGCTGTTGGGATTGAACTCTTGTACCTCTCCATTACAAAGTAATACAACCTAACCACCTGTCCACTTAGATTTTAGTAATGCTTTATCTTCGTTCCTCTATATATAAAAATTCTATGGTGTGAAACACTAAAAAAAAATTAAGTTATTGGAATATAAGTGGCAACCTTTGATTGGCTTCACCTTTTCAAACTATAGTTACTGTTAATCCTCTTTGAAAATGTAAGAATATAGAATATACTAACCATTACTTAGTTTAATGATTAATTAATTCATTCTTGTTTTGGCTTGGCAGACCAAATAAAATAATAATGGAGTATTAGTTTATTTTGTTGTTATTATAATTGTTTCTTTAATAGTTTAATGTCAAAGTTGTAGTTTACTTTTTTTTTTATTTCTAGTTCTTATCATCCATCTGAAAATGATTATTATTTTTTTTTCTAATTTAGTTTGTTTTAGAGCGTTCACCTCCTATCCGTTATTTTTTATCATATAATTACACTAAAAATAACTATTTTTTCTCTCTTCTTTCAATTAAATAATACTTTTTATACCTATATCATTACCTTTTTCTCTCATTTCCACTCACAACTTTTAAAATATGTTAAAAAATTATAGAGAGTGAACAGTGTCTCATCAAATATACAGATGAACAGTAACATTTTCTTTCTCCTTTACTCACAACACTTTTTATACCATTTATAATATGAAAACTCGTTCTCACAGATTTTGGTTGGTAGAATGTGAATGCTCTTAGAAAATTGGCTGTTCATAAAATTGTTTGTTTTAGAAAACATTCGTTCTAGCATAATTAGCCAAATTGAATATAGAATTTAGGGTAAATTACTTTTTGAGTCCCTGTGTTTTAGTGGTTTTAACCACTTGAGTCCAAAATCAAAATGTTTAACGACCTGAGTCCCTATAGCCACTTTTCTTAACCATTTGAGTCCAATTTTCTAACACTGTTAAAATTATTTTGTTAAAATTTGTTAAATGACCAAATTACCCCTACCTAAGATCTCCATCTCTTCCTTTATCTTTCTCTATCTATCATATCAGACTATCCCCATTGCTGCAACTCCCTCCACCACCGCACCACACCACCACCACCACCACCACTGCACCACCACCATCTGCACCATCATCAGCACCACCATCCCCACCATGAGCACCACTATCCCCACCGCACACACACAACCACCACCGCACATCCACCAAATCAAACCAAAAAGCACAAATGACTTCCATAGTACAAAACTTGACTCACCAGTCACCACCGTCACCGTGTTCAACAACACAATGAATCAACAGGTGCAGAAGAACACACTCTACGTCAGTAAGAAACCCTAACCCCCAAATTTCAATTTAACGCAAAAATACTTACATACATGCTGTATCATACAAATTTCACCACAATTTGTATCCACAACTCATTAGAAAGTTGGCATGTCCAATCAGTATATATGTAGAATCATGAAAGCTATATAAGTAAAACAAGAAAGAATGAAAAAGTAAAGTTATTATGTGTGTTGACTTGGGTAGGAATTGCAGAGAGAGAGAAGAAAATTCCTAAAATCCTGGTCTCCTTAATAATCTTCATCCTCTCAGTAATCTGAAAATTCCCAAAATCCTGTTCCCTAATTCTGCATTCCTCCTTAACCCCAATTACTCTCTTTCGAGGAAAGGATCGGCCGATCTCCCGTAGGGTTGACCTGGTTCGCTCGTAAGGCGACACATAGAAGCAGGCCTTCCACTTGCCGGAGTCGGAGATTACATCCCGGATCTTTTTTCCGGCTTCTTTGGCCTGTTGAATACCGGCTTCGGTGAGTGGGATCTTGTAATCTGCTGTGGTGGCGTAGGCTGAACCGTCCAGATTGCCCGCACTCTCCCCGTGACGGACCAATATGATTCTTTTTGGAAGGAATTTCTGTTGTTCACTCATTTTGTTTGTTTCTCAGCTGGTTGGTGGTGGTAGTGGTGCGGTGGTGGCAATGGTGGTAGGATGGTCTAGGAGTGTGAGAGAGAGAAGAGAGAGAGAGGAGAGAAAGAGAGAGTTTGTGTACAGGTTAGGTTGTAGGGGTTGTATTATATATAATTTAATTTTATATATAATATTAAAATCATGCATTAAAGACTTGTTCTTTTTATTTTGTGCATTAAAGAGTTGTACCTTATGTATAAATGACTAAAATGCCCTTGTAGTTAACACACTTTGTGGATGGTGTTAGAAAATTGGACTCAAATGGTTAAGAAAATTGGTTATAGGGACTCAGGGCGTTAAACATTTTGATTTTGGACTCAAGTGGTTAAAACCCCTAAAACACAGGGACTCAAAAAGTAATTTACCCTAGAATTTATTATTGAAAGAGCTTGTAGCTTGATGGTATCAAAGTGAGTAGATAAGGTGTCTATCCCAATGAGGTTGAGGGTTCAAGTCACATGTTTTTGAAGTAGGATAAGGGTGTATGTTTGCCGCTCTAAAAAATTATTATTTAACAATATTATACAATAAATAATTTGTAAACTTCATAAAATTAATGTTTAATGATTTAAAAAGCACTAATGGAATATTTTAAGTGTTTCTTAAGCTAAATAGGTTTGGTTATGACCAATTTAGACTAACCTCTATCTTAACTCGATAACTCAACAAGCCCTTTAAGGCGATGAGGGTGTAGGGAAGTGGAATATGCATGGAAATGGATGGGTGGCTTCAACGGCATGGAACACCATGGCGCCTATGGCGTGGCAATGGTGTGAATGGTCTAGCGTGGAGACAAGATGTGAGCGTACCAAAATTATTATTATTTTTTTTAATCAGATATAAATATTTAGCGGGTGTGAAGCTTTATGTGAAAAGTGAAACCATACCCCTTATACATGGACAAGGTGTAAAAATAAGGTAGCACCTATGTGGAAGTTTGCATGAGACTGGAAAAGGCAAACCACACCCATATTCTAAACACATGCTTGGCTTCAACTTTCAAGATTCACTCAAGCTAGACTCGAAAATCTCGAATTTTACACAATTTTTTTTCTTTCTTATATTCACATGTATTTGATATAAAAAAATTCATATATAACAATAAAACTCATTTAAGATATATAATTTATTCTAGTGGTGGTGATCGTATCAGATTGTTGGATTAACGAGTTGAATTAATAAGGTTTTACATTCATCAAAAAGATGATACTTCATCCCTATGAAAGAAAAGACCAGAATGCTGCAGCCTATGATCAATGGGTATCAAAGCAAGCCTAACAACACTGTGGGCACCCTCTTCAACATTCAAGGGTCCTGTAAATACACTTAGATTTGTCTTCACATGCCCCGGGCAAACACAAGTTATCATACAATCCGGATGCTTCTCCGCTAACAATCTTGTGTAGCCATTCAATGCTGCTTTTGATAATGTATACAGATAAAAAAGATGGCCACTTCTTTGTTTCTAAAGAACCCTCTTTCAAATCCCTAAGGAAAACTTCGAGGACCTCATCAATTCGATCTTCGCTTAGAGATTTAGTATCGTTCAAGATGTCACGAGCCCACTCGTTGACTACATACTGTGTCAATAACATGTTTGTCATATTAAAAAGGATGTTAATTTTAGGACTTACCAAACACAAATTAGCAAATAATTACCATTAATTTTCCGGAGCTTGATGAAACATTTACGATTCTTGGAGAGTCGGAGAATGATAAAAGAGGCATAAAAGCTTTGGTCATCCTCTTTGCTCCATAATAATTTGTTTGAATGCAGGTTTCTCCTAAGTTGTATGGTTGTGTAGAAATTTCTCCCCAATTGATATATCCTGAAGCCTGCAATAATCATATTACTTTTAGATTATCAGCATGAAAGCCAAGGCCAAAACATTCTACATCTAAAAACTTACGCTGCCATTTGTATAGGCTTCTAATGCATTGGTATCCACACTCGATCCTAAAATCCCGGCATTATTCACCTATGAGTAGTTTTTGAATCAGTTTAAGTAAAAGCATTTGTTAACTATAGTATACAAACAGAATATGAGGAAAGAAAAACATATCATACCAAGATATCAAGCTTCCCATGTTTGGATTTCACAAAGTCAACAAGAGAAGAGATGCTAGATGGATAAACACATCAAGTTGATGAAAAACCAGATGATTGAAAAAGGCACAACTTTCAAGAGTTTTCATCGCGCATTTGCCTTTTTCCTTGTCTCGAGCGGTTAATACAACTTGAACTCCTTTTGAAGCTAACTGTTTGCATATTGCTAAGCCTATACCTTGGTTTGATCCGGTAACAATCGCGTACCTACAAACACAAGACAAAAACTGAAACATTATCGTATGTTTTAATTTGATTTAAAAGGAGTATTGAGTATAATTTGATTTACCTTTGTGTTGCAAGAAAATTTGAGTCTTCTTCTCTAATGGCCATTCTTGAGAGGATCTTGGATGAGGTGGGTGAGGCTGATTCAGTTAATTAGAATACATATATATGTAGGACTTACCAAGGAAACATGGCAAAAGTTTTTGGAAGTATTTGCTTTTTTTAATGGTTGTTTTTATTGTTTTACTTAACCAATGCATTGTGTCACATTTGTCTGACAAGAGTATTGGTTCAGGTCCTACACTCAATACACACTTAAACTCACGAGATGTATGGAGAGAAGAAAGGAAATGCAAAACTTCTGTATTCAATAAGAAAATGGGGTGTGCATAATGAAATACTAAACTCCCTATTTATAATAAACAAACAAATAATTAACACATGCTAAATAAAGTCTCTGCCCACTAGTTGCTAAATTTTAGAACTACTTCAAGCTCACACGATCACATGCGACAAACCCGGTCAACCTTGACCAGTTTCATTTATTAGAAAATGCCCACATAATATTATAATATTTTGTTCCATGCAAACTTTAATTCTCCAAAGAGTCCAACGTACACATGGTTCATCCATATCCCCATGATCTCTTTACTTGGCCTTTTCAACGTCCATTTTACCCGTGACTGATAACGTGTCAACCCGTGACCCGTAAACGAACCCGATTAACCTAACAAAGAGATCTTGGCCTGAAAGATCCGTCATGACACCTGCATATTGTCTCGTTTCCATCGCGGTCTTGGTCGTCATCTTTGCCTTCTGCTCTGAGTCAAACACATTCGTGAATGGCGATTGAACCGCGGTCTCGGTTGTCATCTTTGCCTTCTGTTCTGAGTCAAACACATTCGTGAATGGCGATTGAACCGTGAATAGAAAGAAGGCGAATACGGACGGTGTTTATCTGGATATGGTTTGAAGCCGGGGGATTGAGCTATGGTTCGCCAACATTCTACCCTCCATAGACCCTACTAATAGCTTTGTCATAGGTATTAATTTGCTAAGGATGGTTGTTGTATTAAGATGTTTTATATGGTTGTAATAAGATTTTTTATTAGAGAAAAAAAAAGTTATTTGTTGTATTAAGATGTTTTATTAGAGAAAAAAAAGTTATTTTAAGATGTACACAAATAATATAATAATTTGATGTTAACAAAATGTCATTTTACTTTGGGGTCATTAAATTTTTTATCGTGAATAAATAATTAGGGGTAAAACATAAAAACTAGTAATTGTAACAATACATATTTTAAAATAACAAAGTAAACAATAAAAAATTGACACACAGGAAGTCAACTGTGTACAAAACGGATAATCATACTTCACGTACGCGATGTTCCTGACCGTCAGATCAAAGCGTGATTAACAGCGATGAAGATTTTTCATTAAGGGCAAATTAGACATTTTCATTTCTTGATCCAGGGTAATTCAGACATTTACTAACATCAAGGATTTATGCGAGTTCGTTATTTTTTGCATCCCGGTAATTACGATCAGTATCAGTTTCAAATAATTTCCGTTTTTCAAATTATCAACTTAGCGGTTATTTGTGGGCGATTAGGGTTTCCATCACTTATTGTTTGTAATGGATCCACATAGTAGTAATGCTCGAAACGTAGATGATATTGAATTTGAAGATGCTGAGGTCAATGCCGGTCATGATGCTGCAGAGCAATATAGGAATCCGACATCAGACAACAACGTTCTATTAGACGATCAGACCAGTAAGTAGTCAATTAAATGGTTTCATTTTTCCAGAATTCAACCAAGTGATTGTTGTATGATGTGTTGTTTTTGCTCGTGCATAATTTTTTATAAGCTATGTATTGAAGAATCCCTGTGTTAATTCACTAACCATGCGTTATTATTATGAAGAAGACCTATGTATTGAAATGTATTATAATCACGCTTGGTTATAAGCAATGTATTGAAAATGTAACATAATCCCGCATGATTTCTAACATATGCATTGAAATGTAACATAATCACGCATGTTTGTAAGCCATGCATTGAAGAACCCTTTGTAATTTAAGTAACCATGCGTTATTAGTATATAATAGTGTAACACCCTTGCTTGTTTAATACAATATTTTATATAAGTTTTGTAAAAATGCATGTTTTTACGATTACACGTAAGTATGTCAATACGAGTTTACTAAAACTTTTACAATTTAAAAGTTAATGAACAACTTAATGTAATTGAATTCGTCGTTTAAAAGATACGACGAAACGTCACGCGGAAGCTTTTAACTTTATCGTGTTTGATTCTTCTTCGAGCTTGATCTTCATCCGGGCACTCTTGGCAATCACCTATGATCAAAACCAACTTAAAAGTTAGTTTTGATAGTTAAATAACAAGTTCAAACAAGTTATATGGGTCAAACAAACAAAATTAAACATTTTTCAAGTTCAGGGGGGCTAGGCGTCACGCCTAGGGGCTAGACGCCCCACCTAGCCCCCTTTTTGGCAGAATGTTAATATTATGTTGCTGTACATACCCATCATGACCCGATTTCACGGAAACGAGCATAACTCTCTCGTTTTTAATCCGTTTTACCCGATTCTTTTTCCTACGCGTCCGTAATTTAATTCTCCATCTAATGGAGTTAAAATCCAACATCCTACATAAGAAATTTTTGAGACTTCTAAGCCCTCGACTCATTACCTTTTTGCCGAATTTTAACCCGTTTATGCATTTTATCAAACAAACATATTTGTTTGATCCTTATTTCACACGCACCTCTTCAACTAATGTTATCTATCATAATAGGTTCTAGTCACAGGTTTCTTACACAATTTAAACCCGTTTTCGCTCGTATGCTTATTTTGACCCGTTAAGGGTATTTACGCATTTTAGTCTAGAACTTGTGCTTTTTTTTTGACACTACAAAAATTCCATGTCTAATTAACTACAAATATTCCACCACGACTATTTTGTGGTGGATTTAACATAATGAACACCTTTTTCCAAATATTACCCATCGGTTGGTCATTTTACGCAAATGACCATTTTTGAGCATTTGACCCACGAATGTGTATTCCTATGACTTTTATTCATATTTAATGATTCCCTAATCTTAATACAAGTTCCTAAACAACCCCTATGGGTCGTTTAACCAATATACCCTTCAAGGGTGTTTTGGTTAACTTTAGTCCCTCACTTTACGACGAGGGACTTTCGCTAAATATTTGACCAAAAATTGTATGTTTAACTAAAAGCTTATTTATGCATACCTGGCCCGGGTCAGTACTGACCCGTTTACATAACTTTTGCTTTAAATCTTTCTAGTTAAAGCAACGCAAGCTTATGTTATTTCATGTGATTACAAAACTCAACCAGCGATTGTCAAATGTTATTGTCAAATGGTGTTAACCACACCATTTGACCCATTTAGTCTAATTGACCATTTGTCCGTATGAGATGGTATTTAATTACCATTTCACCCCTTTAAACCTTTCCCAGTTTTCCTTTGAACTTGTTTTACTTAAAACCGTTTTTATTTATTCGTCATTACATTACTAATTTACCCCTTTTACTATAATTCATGATTTCTTACCATTTTCCCTCATTCCGACTCTCATTGAATCGTGTCGGAATATCATATACCAACCACTTAGTAGCATTCATATCAATACTTGAAATTTAGTAACTTTGCAAATAATGTAAAGGGGCGTAAGCTCTACTTACCTCGCATCCGAATACGCTTTCTTCTCGTGCTTGATTCGTTTGACCGCTTCTTTGCCAAGCCTCCACCTAGCTCGTTAGGCGACAAACTATCATCATTCACAAGGTGGTTAGATTAGTCATTTCAATTCACGACTATTCCACCTTGCGTATTTTCTATGTCGAAACCACTATTCGACTTTATCATTGGTTAGTTTGACTTTTATAGGTCAACTATCTTAAATCATACAATAGGCATAATTAAGTTAAATCAACATTATGATTAGAACCCGTTTTAACCCTTATTTCACGTAATTCGTCAAACAAGGCAATTACGCGTTTCATTCGTAATTTCAACATATAAACATTCACTTAGGCATTTTAACAAACACCTTGCGGGCATAATTTCTCACAATTTATTATCAAGCTCAATACTTGTCATTTAGCCATGGTTAACATCAACTAAGCATGTTTACATCAATTTTCACATTAACAAAATCTGAATTTACTTCCTAGAACTCAAATTACACTAGAACAACAATTAAAATTCTAGTGTTTAACATGTTCCTACAACACCCGCTTATCACCTTCAATGGTGATTGTGAATTCACAAGAAATAAGCATGACTTCAACATGTGATTGACTAGGGTGTTACTACTAGACATTATATCATTCCTATTTCATCAAAATAACAAACATGCAACCATAAATTTCGAATTCTTATGTGTTCATCCAGATTTGAGATGGAACCAAAGTGGGAATTTTGACATACCTTATGATCCTTTCACTGAGGTGATCACTAATCTAAGCTTAGATTTCGATTTGGAGTCGATTTGGCTTCTCAATTGCTTGATTTTTGCTAGTTAGGGTTTGGGCATGGAGTTCCCTGGCTCCCCTGCGATTTACGACCAGAACACACACTTAGAGTGTGTGTTTTGATGTTGAATGTTTTATTTAATACAAACTTGTTTCAAGTTTGTCACCTTTGGTCCCTACACTTTACCAAGTTGCATATAGTGTGTTTTAACAAATTTTCTTATTACTATAAGACTTATGACTAACTAGGTCATTTATTCCCAGTTACTTTATCTTGTTCATAATCCGTTTTATTTTTAAGTCCCGTTAACTCGGCCCTTTTATATACTTTTGTTTTCTCAAAGTATTTTTCATCCTTTTAAATAAATATTAGATTTATTTATTTAAATCATAATATTCACCGGGTTTACTTAACCACCTACGGTATTTTACCCGTTCATTATTATTAACATGGTTTAATTACCAACCCCGATTTCGGGGTGTTACAAATAGACATTCCTGGATGCTTTTTTTCCTTCATGCGGCATTATTTTTATATGCGTTTTTATTTTTTGATGCAACTTGCGTGATTTGTTCTTTCCCTGTGTGTCTTTGGTTAGATGTCATGATAATATTTTTTTTTATTTTTTAAAATCTGTAGATGAAAGATTGTACATTCCGGAGGTAGCTTCATCATGTGTTCCTGTTATCGGAATGGAATTCTCTTCCATAGAGCAAGCATATGTTTTTTACCAGACATATGCAAAGAAGGCAGGGTTCTCTGCTCGGAAAGGAGGTGAACATCATGTTGGTGGCATTATCAAGAGTAAATACTTTGTGTGTTCAAAGGAGGGGCATAAACCACAGGAATTTGATGATCCTTATTCGAAGTTGTCTAAGCCATATAAACGTAGGAACAGACCGACTATTCGAACCGGCTGTAAAGCTCAAATTAAGCTTTGTTCGACGGATGGGGTGTTGTATAAGGTTGATAAGTTTGTTCAGTCGCATAATCATTCATTCGTGTGTCCCAAAGATATGCATTTGTTACCAGCTTATAGACATCTTTCCGAAACACAAGAAGAGATGATATGGGAGCTTGGTACATTGAATCTTGGGCCAGTGAAAGCCTTCAATATAATGAGACAAAGATACGGAGGTTTTGAAAATGTTGGCGCAACTAAAGACGATTGCAAGAATTTTAGAGCTAGGATACATAACCATATCGGAGAGTATGATGCAGATATGGTTATCAATAGGTTGACTGATAAAAAGCAGTTTATGGTTGATTATTCATTCGTTCATTCAGTCGATGAAAACAAACGATTAACTGGCCTGTTCTGGGCCGATGGTTTGTGCAAACGTAACTATGCTGAGTTTGGAGATGTTATATCGTTTGATGCTACATTTAAAACCAACAAGTTAGTCCTCACTTCAATGTTATTGCTGTTAATTTTTTTTTAATCTTCTTGTTTTTTATTAATTTTTTAATCCACATTTTGAAGGTATAAAATGGTTTTTGTACCTTTTACTGGTATTGATAACCACTGTCGGAATGTGACGCTTGGAGCCGGGTTGCTAGCATCCGAAAGCATTGAATCATACAAGTGGCTTTTACAATCATTTTTGGACTCATTTGGTAAGCAGCCGAAGGTGGTCGTCACTGATCAGGATCCCGCGATGAAACAAGCTATTGAAGCAGTGTTCGATAAGAGTAGGCACAGATTATGTATGTGGCACATAATGAAGAAACTTGCTGATAAGGTTAGGCTCAACTACAAATACATCATGCGTGATTATTTATTACAACCTGCGTGATTAGTTCATCATGCGTGATTATTAGGACAACCTGCGTGATTATTATTTACTACATTCATTTTTATTTTTTACTTGCCCTTTGTTCAATAAGTTCCATTTCTTTGATTTAATAGGTGGGACATGAGTTGTGTAACAACGAAGAGTTCAAGAGATGTATGTGTGACATTGTATGGACCGATTCGATTGGGCCAGAAACGTTTGAGATAGAATGGAAGTTGATAATGATTGAATTCGGTCTAACCGAGAATAAATGGATTGATGATATGTTTGGCATGAGATCTTCGTGGATTCCAGCTTTCTATCGTCATGAGCCTATGTTTGGGCTTATGCGGACCACCTCCAGATCAGAGAGTGAAAACCATTTTTTCTGTCAAGTGGCCAATTCTCAACTTACCCTTGTTGAGTTTTTTTTAACCATTTTGATGGTGCAATGGACGTGCAAAGATTCAACCATCGGAAGAATGACCATATATCTAGAAATACAGTCCCAGATAAATTTTCTGAATCTTCTTTAGAGGATGATGCTATGAAAATTTACACCAGGTCAATTTTTGTTGATCAACAGGCAGAGTTACAAGGAACATTGTCCGAGTGCCTTCCTATGGAGACTAAAATTGAGGACCCGTTTTTTAAGATAAGTATGAAGGATTGGAAAGCCCATGGAGACGGTTTACTAGAGGTAACACTATATAGAACAGCTAACATGCGTTATTACATAACAACGTGCCTTTTTTATTTGATTTTTAATTTTCGATTGTTTTTTGTTTAGGTTTGTTTCAAGAAAGGGGATGATGTAATTGCATCATGCAGTTGTCGCAGGTTTGAACAATATGGATTGTTGTGCAAACATATATATTTTGTGTTCAAAATGTTCAAAGTGAAGGAAATTCCGAACAAGTACGTTATGAGAAGATGGACTAAAGACGTGGTACCGAATGATCTTAATAATACATTTGATTTAAGTGTTGATGATAATGATACGCATAAAAAGTCCAAAGAGGTTGCGTATGAGATTATGCAGACCGGAGAGTATCTTATTGGTAACCTGATGAAAGATTTCGATCATCTACTTATATTCAGGGATCGGATGAGGGAGATGAAAGAAATGGTTGATGAACTTCGCATAACCAAGCCCATCGACCCTAAGTTTGATAGATATTCAAGGTTAATTGGTTACGAGAAACCAAACACTGACGCTCCACCTACAGTCCGTGTGCCAACCGGTATTAGAAACAAAGGACGCGGTTCACATAAGCGGATTAAATCCAAAAAAGAGAAAATTATTAGTCTAAAAGGCAAGATAAGTCGGACATGCAGTGTTTGCAATATCAAAGGTCATGATATTCGAACTTGCGAGGTGTTAAAGGGTAAAGCTACTGCTGCTGATAAGGATGCCAATAAGAAGGGGAGGAAAAGAAGAGCAATTCAGTTAGAGAAGGATCCTGGTTTAGTTGACGAAGAGGACGAGGAGGTTGAAACTGGTGACGAAGAGGAGTATGAGGATAGTGATTCTGAATGGGAAGACAAGTAATTTTTGAACAACATTTGCATTCAGTTAATCATTCCATATTTCATGATTTTGTTAAGACATAACTTTATGTAATCTATGACATTCACATCATTTTTTACCATGATATGCGTGATTAAATATATCAATTGATTCCTTTTTACCCCTTTTGCGAGATTAATCATAACTATACACGGGACTATTTGAAATGGAGATCTCAAGTGACCAATAAACCCCTCTCTTTTACATTTTGTAGATAACCTGTTTTAACCCTTGTTCACAGCGATCGCCACCCAAAACATACCCAAACACTGATTCTCATCATCATAACTAGCGTCATAAAAAAAGGCACATACGTGATATATACCCAAAATAAGCCCTGGATGGATGATTTACCAAAATATACCCACATATGAGTTTAATACAAATAAAACTACCATTGTTCAAAATACCAACAACACATTAGGTCATCCCAAAAATCAACAAAAAAGTGTATTAATCAGCCATACCACTTAGTTCGGTGACAATATCTTCCCAACCTCCTTCTCAGACGTCTCCATCTTCTCTTCAACGGTCTCCACTGCATCTTTCAGATATGAGTATACCAAGTTATCTGCAGATGCTTGATCCTGCATCAGTTGTATGCCTTTGTCCCTCAACAAAGACTTTGGTTCTTCCAGCAGCTTCCCCCCAGACTTCCTGGTTCTTTTTTTGTTGTTCTAAGAGCCTTCCCTGCACATCCAGAATACTGTTACAAGAGTTAACATTAGAAGCAAGTTCTGTTAACCTGCGGGTGTTCAAGAGCTCCTTGATTGCTTTGCTTGCGGGATCTGTCGACATTGTTGTTTTTGAAGAGAGGTGATATATTTTTTTTTATTTTGCATATGTCTAATAGGGGGTGGGGGGTGAATCATATATGTATATAGATTGTTAATTAATTTGGTAGTTGAGAGATATTTTGGTAAGTAAAATTTAATATTTTACATAATTACTAGTCATATCGAGGTAAAAGTCTAGTTGTAGGTTTCATTATTAGGAGAAATAAGTATATTATATATCAATTTGTATCCTGATAATGTTGCGTAATTATCTAATTCATGCGTCATTTTTTACTTCATGCGTCATATTTACATCAATTTGGTTTCAGGGGCTCATATCTGGCGTAGTTATTTTATTCATGTGTCATTTTTCTGAATTCATGCGTGATTTTATATAAAAGCGTGATAAGTTGTATCATTCGTGATTTTTGTTTAGATAATATCTGTACTTGTACTGGTCCAAGAAAACTACAAAAAAAAACAGCTGTCATGGTTAATAATTTTAGTTTGTCCTCTTGTTTTGCAAATTCCTTTTATATATCGTTGGAAAACCGTTCAATTATTATCTTAAAAATATGGCAGATTCCTTTAATTCATCGTGTGGTTCTTCATCGTCATCCGGTATGCGTGCTTATCTAAAAAAGAGGATCGAGGATCAAATAGCTGAAGAAAAGTCTTGTAAAGACTTGTTGGAAACTAACATTTCTAGGGTCAGTGAGAACATGAAAAGGCGAGAAGAGATTTTCAATTTGTTGTCTGGTATGTCAGATTCAAGTGTCAAAGAGGTGGCTATGATGTTTATGGTTGATCTTGGCAAGCGGGATGAGAAACAGTTAAAACAGCTTGCGGATGCAATAACCGTCTTAGGATGCTCTATGGACACGAAGATCCAGTTTTTGGAGACTTATTTCTGATGGTTATTATGTATCATCAATCATCTGGGTAGTGAAATCATGCTTTTTTTATGTATATCTAAGTGTTTTATTTTTTGTATGAAAATTGTGTGTTGAATAATGAAATTGTCCCACTAGTTTATGATTATAACCGGAAATTATTAGAATTTAAAATAAAATAAAAAATCCAACATGTCAAAGATGTTTGGAACAAAGAACATCAAGAAAGTAGTTCTACGACTTATCATTTTGTGTTCCCCTTTTTAAGGTTGAAGAACTGATCCAATCGGTCCTTTATTTTGTTATCTAGATCGCGCAAAACATCTACGGTGCTCGATTTCTTCGTAAATTCCTTAGCTTTGTCGTATACCTCTTTCCTTATAAGATTGTAGTCGGACAATACAATCTTACTAAGATATCGGTACCGCAAGAATCGTAGTTGTGAATCTTGAATCTTCTTTTTATCTTCGTTATCAAACCCTGGATTCCATGGAGATTTGCCCTTGTATGTCTCCATATGTCTCATAGTGAAGACACCACAGTCACAACCGTTTTGAAGAGTTCTCCAATCCATTTCCTTTCGAATTATTTTTGCTTTTTCCAACTTTGTTATCCACTCTTTTTGTCCAATTTTGCCTTTTAGGTATAGTACCAGAACTCTTCGCTATAAGCACGATAAAAAATCATATTAGTACCTATTCATTATAGTAATATAAAGCTATTTAGAATTACCAGCTTTTCGGGGCGCCCACGGTAGCGTTTGGTAAACGATTCCACAAACCTAGAGTTATCAATTAACTCGATATCGCCATTTTTCAAGTGAAAGCATAGGCACCAGTAATGATCAGAAAGTAGTACTGGAATGAAGATGAGATCCACTGTGTCAACTTTCTTCACTTGATACCTACACAATATATCGTCTAGGCTTGGTGCGAATACTTTCAATCGATCATTATCTGTGATTTTTGGCCCAAACATTTCGTCTTGCTGCAAAAATTTTGGTGATTTTTCTCATTAAAATCCATCGCTCCATTAAACTTTAACAAGCGTGATTATAATATAGAATGGTTGGGTAACCTTAAACATGTATTCATTTAACTTCAATATGTGTGTGGGTAACATATAAAACATCAACCATGCGTGAGTAACATAGTATATTTCATACATGCGTGATTATTGTGGAAAAACTTACCAATATTGTAGTTGGCAAGAACAGCCTGTAGGGTGATGATTTTTTGTCCCTTTTTTTCTCTTCAAAGTTTAACACATCTACAAACGCGTCCATTCCACCATAAGATATGTATTGCGATGGGTGGAAGGTTTCAAAAATGATTTTTAGCGTTTCGACTCCACTTTCAGACTTGTATATCAATGTCCTGTTTTTTTAATACCAACAAAGAACAGTTCAAAAAGAGATGAAAATTTTAAACTCATTATCAGGGATAAAAATCTTACCCAATATCTCCGACCGGAGCTAAGAGATAACAGATGATCGTTTGGTCACGGTCCAGAAGTGGCTCATATAAGTTGGTTATCCTGTTGCAGTAAGGTGATCTGTATGCGTCACCTAATTCTGCCATCCGTTTTTCGTTCTTTTCCCTCAACATTTTGATACGAGTTCTCACTAGTTGTGTATGTCTCTCGTCATCCGTTTTCTTTGTGTTCGCAGACACAGGAGTGTTTTGATTACTTTCACTTGATGTTTGTAGGATGGGAGCCAATTTTAAAAGCGTCTCAACCGACTGCATTTCTTCATCTGTCACTTCATCAGTTTCATCAGCGGAAGTGGTCGGAGGCTTTTCTTTACCATAGACGTCAGGGTTTATCTTTTCAAGCTCATTCAACATCGACTCGGTTATTGTATTCTAACTTTGTGCTTGTTGCTGACTGCACTCTGCCAAATTTACAGGTTCGTCCATGTTGTTTACCACATCTGCTTGTGTCACTGTTTGTATGTTCGAGTAGGTTAATTTTTTGTAATTACAAGTTAGAAAACTGTTAATTTTTTTTAGTAATGATCTTATTTTTGTTACCTTCTGTCGTCTGCCTGTATACGTCTGGTTCGATGGTTTGTAAGGCAGCCAGGCATGAGTCTGAAATACCCCCATCATCAAATGTCATATTAAGAACATCATCACATCCTATAAACTCACAAACGTTTTGGTTATTATTAAACATAAGTTCCTGTAAATATTAACAAATTACACAAATTCTTAACTACCTTTTTATTTTCCTGTGTTTTCATGTTCCACTGTTGCATCTCCATCGCGTGTTTCGCCACCCTGTACAACTTTGTTTTGAAACGCCTCATCACCTCCAGAGCTTACTACATCAGTTCTCGGAACTGTATTTTTAACCGCATCATCCCATCTTTTACACATTCCCATAATTTCTCGATCCCAGAAACACTTTTCCTTTACGCCCTTAACGAGATTATTCATTTCCGTAACCAGAGAAATGCATTTATTTATATTCTTGTCCATTGTTTTCAACAACAGCTGCAGAATTGGAGTTTCATCAATATCATGCGTGATTATCAGTCTAAGAAGCGTAATTTTTATTTTTTTCAATAGCATGCGTCATTTGCATGGTAACTAGTGTAATTTTAAGGTTTAGCAATTTCATGGTTGTTAATAATGGGCTTGATTTCGAAGCAAATTTAGTTCAATTTTTTCCAAGCAGGCTATTTGTTACTCCTAATAAATTGGCCCAACAGCTTAATCTAGTGGGTAGTAAATACCATTAGAAGCCCATTGCACTTTTTATGTCATCAAGACTTATGCTAATGGGCCTCTTTTGTGCCAGTTCATGTTTTGAAACCCCAACTGTTCAAATTTAGAAGCCCCAAACCAGCCGAAACCTCGCCCGTTATACCCAGATTTATCCAACAGTAAACACCCAGTTCTAAGCGGCACAGGAGTTACTCAAATCATGCGGTATTAATACAAAAGAGTGAATCAAATCATGCGGTATTAATTTGTTAAAATAACATGCGTTATTAATTTTTTTAAATTTGCGTGATTTTTATAGATGTGATTTTTCTAGATGTACATGTACAGTAGTTATTTTTCTAACATCATAAACAAGCATAATAGCATGCGTTATTCATAGTAACACAAACAAAAATCTAGTTTACCTTTTTATTTTTGTTTGAGGCTTCCCGCGCAACATGATCATAGATCACCCCGGTTAGTTGAACCGGAGTGTTGCAGTAGTCAAGATCTTTTTGCGTTTGTGTCCCTATGCCCATTTCTTCCATGTTCAATTCTGAAATATGTTCATTAGGATTCCAGCCTTCAAACCAATCCGTAGTTGATGGTATGTAACCTTCGTCAATCGGATCTTCCCCACCCAGGTTTCCTGCCAGGTTTATTCTTTTGTAGACCTATGTGGTATCCACTGGTGGTATTATGAAGTCATCCGTATCTGCCATAGGCTGATCTGATGTATCGAATTCGGTGAGGTTTTCTTGTACCGCAGCTGCCTCGTGTAACGGGATGTTGTCAGCTAAAAGGTCCGTGAATAACGTCGAAGTGTGTTGTTTTACGATTTCGAATGGTGTTGTCGGAGCCTCTTCGTTTTGATGATCATCGCCATTGATGTCCGAGGCAGTAACATGTTGTTGATCCTGGCGATTATCATTCGTTTCTTCGTCTTTTTCAACTTCATCACAATCTTCAACATTTAGCGACCCATTGTTGTATAAATATTCTTCCACGTCGTCGATCATACCAGATGTTACATACTGTATGACAGGCAGTTTGACAACTTCATCGAAAATTTTGTGTCTTTTGTTGAAATAATGGTTGTATAGAAGCTGCATATTGTTTTTTGAAAAAAACCAAATTACTACTACTAATATTGTATTAGAATAAGTTTTAAAGATGTCTACAAAACATACCGTTAGAAATGCAACTGGTCCATTGTATTGTGAGTCAAATTTTTTCCAACCTTGTCTAGTTCGTTTGAGCAATTCTAAAACAAAGGAGCACCAATCCAGCTTTGAAATGTCTTCCTCTTTGTCAATTGCAAGTAGAAAACTTTGTTTAACAGTTGTTTCCTTTGTTATCTCTACAAACAAAGTGTTCTAGTAGGCTAGGAAATTTAACTTGAATAATCTTCCGCCATTGGTTTGTTTTTTCATAGTTTTTGCAAGTAATGTATGAGTAATTTTGTTGGTGTCTGGCCACTGGTTTTTGAACTCATCAATGGTTGTTTCTGCGCCTTGAGTAGCAGTATTTTTTTCCACTATCGCTCCTTTCCTAGGCTTATTTTTTTCCCGTACTATAACATCCCCCTTTGGAATACCAAACACGTCATGTACTGAATCTCGGATGATTTCTATCTTGTGATTTCCTATGTTTAGTGTGCTGTATTGCTCGTCATAGTTTCGCACGAGCCAATATCCTAAACGTGTGCTTATATGATAAAGCTTTATATCAAGAACATCACCAAATCCAATGCTCTTCACATCCGCTACCTGCGCTTCAGTAAAGTGTTTAACTGTATCCAAGAAACCTGAAGGACTACACCGTAGGCTTATTACATCATGATGATAATCATAGTACGGTCTTGGTTCTGTCCTAATTGGTTCTGCATCGGTAATCTTCTGTTTCCCCTTTCTAGGATCCATCTGCTTTTCGTCTTTCGATGGTTTCTTTTTTACTGGCTCAAAGTAATCATCATTTTGGTCAGTTGGAGTATTTGGCCTTTTTTTCGTGTTTTCACCCCTTTTGACTAGCAAGTTTTTAATTGGTACTTCAAAGTCATCATCATCATCTTGAAGACTTAATTTTGTTTGCTTTTTATTTACGTTTAACTTGCGAGATTGGTTTGTCATCATCGGCTGAATCGGGGGCTCAAAATCACCATCATCATCAGCAACCCCTATATTCATATTTCAATACAAAAATATAATCAAGCAAATTAGGTTTTTCCTATAATATCAGGCGTTGTTATTATATTGGTTTGGTGGACATGATAACAAGTCACAGGATGTGCACTTTACATTTCTTTCACTGATTTCCACACAGAATGCATACTACCATATGAATCTGTTTCCTGATAAAAATTCCTTATTTAAACTAATAAAATCCCCAATTTCACTATTTAACCTAACTTCAAAGTCATCATCATCATCTTGAAGACTTAATTTTGTTTGCTTTTTATTTACGTTTAACTTGCGAGGTTGGTTTGTCATCATCGGCTGAATCGGGGGCTCAAAATCATCATCATCATCAGCAACCCCTATATTCATATTTCAATACAAAAATATAATCAAGCAAATTAGGTTTTTCCTATAATATCAGGCGTTGTTATTATATTGGTTTGGTGGACATGATAACAAGTCACAGGATGTGCACTTTACATTCACTGATTTCCCCACAGAATGCATACTACCATATGAATCTGTTTCCAGATAAAAATTCCTTATTTAAACTAATAAAATCCCCAATTTCACAATTTAACCTAATACCGCTAGTTCATATCAAAGAATCAACATATGTAATATCAATCATGCTAATGCCGCTTGTTATCTCAAAATCCCCAATTTCACAATTAGATCAGAAGCCCCAATATCAAAAATTCCTTATTTTAACTAATAAAATCCCCAATTTCACAATTTAACCTAATACCGCTAGTTCATATAAAAGAATCAACATCATCTAATGTCAATCCTGCTAATACCGCTAATACTTATCAATGAATCAACATCAAATTACGCTTCTTCATATCAAATAACGCTAGTTACCCAAACCGAATTTTTCTAGAAGAAACTTCAATCAACATCAAACCTGGATTTATGCCGCTACTGTGCACCGTCTGCACCGGATCGTTTCTTTTCTTGCTCCGTCTCTCTCGTTTAGCTTGTCCACCATACAATGAAACCGCCGATTAGTTCAACTAAAAAGTTGCGACTGAATAACAAAATAAACGGGATTAGAAGATGATTTAATCGATACCTCTTAATGCCGTATTCGTCATTCTCACTTGAAATCGATGGTCGTTCGTCGTTCACCGTTGTCGTCGTCGTTCTCCCTCGGTCGTAATCGTCTTGAAACTCACCGTAATTTTTGGTGTTCAAATATGGTTTTTTGATTAGATACTGAGATTTAGCCGGGTATATTGGTATAGGAAATTTACCATTTTAACCTTTGCTTACCGTAATTACGCTTTACACCCGCTTTTAAACTTTTATTTAATCACGCTTTTAATCCCTTGATCCTACGGTCAGGATTGTCACGTACGTAATGTACGATTACTAATAATGTAGGTTAACCGCTCTCTATATATATATACCAACAATCCACTTGTTTTAAAATACAAGTTTAATGTTTAAGTAACAAAATTCACTAATTAAAATACAAGTTGAAGCAAAAAAAATGGCAGAATCTGGAAAAAAAAACAGATACTGCTACTGCTCTGATTGTTCATCAATCAAACCGGTTTTCCTGACTTTAATTTAAGACACCCGATGTTTTTTGTTTTGTTTTGTTTTGTTTTGGAGTCGCCGGAAATGCTGCATGTGTTCATAATCAGAATCCGGATCTTCAAACCTAAAATTCTTCTAAAACAAATATAGTCACTAAAAAATATGTGTAATAATTTTGCATAATATAAGAAACCGTACACTTAATAGTTAATTGAAGTCTTAAACTATGTACACTTACAGGTGAGGTTAACTAATGCCGCAAATTGGGATATGTCTGTTCTGTTATGTTGTTTGCTACTCCTCAAAATAGAAGCCTGCAAAAAGTATCAAAAAACAAATTAGTTTTTTTACCTGTCATATCTTCTTTTTTTTTTTTGCATAAGTATTACAAACATTAATGTTATACAGATCAGAAACAGCAAAAAGTGGTCCATACCTTAGGCTGCTCCATGGAATTACCAAAATAACCTATTCCGAAAGACAAGGTAGTGTAGCCAGCAGCAATTTCAACAGATTTCAGCTGTGGTGATGATCCAATACCCTAACGGAATTAATTCAAAATTATTATTCGATTTTCAAAGTATTAAACCACTAGACCTTGCTTTAATGGTGAATTTTACAGGTGGCAAGATGAGTTCAGGTTGAAAAGAGTTTACGTTGACCAGCAAACATTTGAACTACCGTTTAAAATATATATATATATATATATATAGAGGCCGGTTAACGTACAATACCTCTTATCCTACATTATGTACGCGATGCCCACAGCCGTACGATCTTCAATCCATCAAACGCGGGCAAACATTGATAACCACCGTAAATTCAAACAGCCATCACCATTATTCCTCGTCGCCTTTTTCCTTCACTACCGCCGGACTCGAAAAAGATCAGCAAGCAACAATACGGCGACGTTAACCTCCCTCCGGTCACCTGCAACCTTCGTTCTTCGTTTCCGGTTCAATCATCTTATTCGAACTCCGACCCTAAAACCTGCAACTCATTTTCATCAGTTCATCATCTTCAACCTTTCGTCGCCGGTCACTGTTTAATCATCTTCACCGTTGAACACCTTCATTCTCTCCGATCATCAACCACCTTCAACCACCGTACCTCCTACGACCACCATCCAGAAAACTCCATCACAAACAAGATCCACTGCTTCGAATAATCATCATCTTTCTGTTTCTCTCTCTTGTTCTCAAAGACAGTGCCATGTCCACACCACATGCGAATTTGATCAACACCACATGCGAAGTAGTGCCATGTCCACATGCTAGTGCCATGCACATGCGAATTAGTGTCATGTCCACATGCGAAATTTGTATGTCTCTAATTATATTTTTGTCCACATGCGAAATTTGTTTTTGTCCACATGCGAAATTTGTATGTCTCTAATTATATTTTTGTCCACATGCGAAATTTTATATGTCTCTAATTAATCCACATGCGAATTAATGAAATAGCATGTGTTAATTTTGATGAAATAGCATGTTTTTTTGTAACAATTTCGCATGTGGTACAAAAAACAACATGCGAATTCAATGCGGGAAGATGATCGGGCGGCTGAGATTGTAGCGTACGTAATGTACGATAAGGAGATTTGTACAGTACTCTTTACCTATATATATATATATATATAATTATTGCATCAGGAATAGACTTTAAGTGACGTTCGACCCGTTTCCCTTTACCTAGATATCCGATTTGTATCATTTATAATTATGTAAAAAAAAAACAAATCGACCCATTTACAAGTAGGTAAAAGATCAAATACAAATAAAGTTAACGTACAAAACGTACGAACGGAAGGAAAAGACAAAAAACGCGGTGGCATTTTCGTAATTATCAGTAACTATCAAAATTACTCTACAAATGATCCTGTAGAGTAATTTTGATCTTTTGTAGAGTAATTTTGTTCTTGAAGGGTAATTATCAAAATCACTCTACAAGTGTATCAAAATTACTCTGCATCAAAATTACTTTACAAGTGTATCAAAATTACCCTGCAAGTTTATCAAACAACATACAATTCAAAATTACTCTACAAATGATTCTGTAGAGTAATTTTGATCTTGTAGAGTAATTTTGTTAGCATTTAGTTATGGGGTTTAGCTTTATGGTTTAGTTTTTAGTTTGGGTTGTGTGTGTGTGTGTGTGGGGGGGGGGGGGGGGGGGGTCGTGTAATTTTGATAATTACCCTGCAAGATCAAAATTACTCTACAGTATCATTTGTAGAGTAATTTTGATAATTACCCTACAAGCAGATAATTACAAAAATGCCACCGTGTGCTTTTTGCTTTTTCATGCTATTCATACGTTTAGTACGTTACTTTATTTGTACAGTAACTTTCCCATTTACAAGTAAATGGTTCGAAATTGCCACCTATAGTGAAATTAATCATGAACTAACAATTGAAGGAGCCTCGGCTTGCACAAGCAGAATTCCAGCACTTCTATCACTACCACGTTGACAACTGTCTTTGATTACAGACTCTAGAATTTCTGAGCAGGCAGCACCTGGACCAGCCTGCAATCTGCATTAAGAGTTGACCATACTTGACAAATATACGAGAAAACGCAGATACACATTTAACTAGTTTTCAAGAAATATAACATAGTGTGCAATAGAGTAGAACTAGCAAAATAAAACTTAAAATAAATATCACTATTGTATATAAAAAAATAATAATAACTGAAAGATGTAAATGCAAGTCATACAGTGATGAAGAAGTACAACATTCTTGAGCAGCAAAATTTCTCATCAGGCATTCACCAGCACCACTAACACAACAACCAACTATTAACGAGCCCTTTGAGGAGGCCCAACAACCAGAACCGTATGTTGCCGCTAATCCCACACGCCCACTGACCTGTTTCACTTTTAAATTGTCAAAATATGGATCAAATAAAACGAGGTCAAATAGTTATATAGATTTTAAGATATGAAAAGGGACCTTTAGTGCGATACCACCACTAGACGCTCCAGATGCTATATTCCCTTCTTTATCGATACATATAACTCCTACGGTATCCATGATCCTATCCATAGCATTATTACTAACATCTGATTTTAAAAATAAACAAGAAATTCATTAAAAATGTAATTCGAGAACGTGTATAGACTTCAGTAATCGTATTGAATATGTAAATAGATCTGTTTACTAGCATACCTGATGCATTATCAATCTGGTGAAGACTAGATGATGGTTTGCCTGAAGAAATTCCCGATTTGGCATCTTCAAGCATTGCTTTATAATTCTTCCATTGTTCTTTCGCCTTTCTTGTCACAAGCCACTATAAGCAGAAAATATGGTCATGGAGATTTAGGGGCTCAAAAGTAAATTATTGTGAAAATGAGCAGAGTAAAAAATATTATAATGTCAAACGGGCCCGGTGAGCTTACCTTTTCTGTATCTTCAATGGTTCCCGAAACATTTGCGCCCTTAGACTTGGCCCAAGCACGGGCACCCTCACCAGCCAAAAACCTGAAAGAATATTTGAGGAAAAAAATGACACTAACAATAAAAAAAGTAACAATTTGTAAGCTTGAAAGACAAAAATAATATGAAAGTTTACATGGGAGGAATTCGACCCAACAGCGATGAGCCCGACATCTGCTCCTTGACCAACAAAGCTGCAATCTTGATGGCATTTTTTACACCTGATAATCATTTGCTTCAAATAAAGGTAGAACATATATGAGAACAAAAATCCCAAAATACAAGTAAATCTGTAAATGAAATAAAGGAGGAAGAAAAAACAACTTTACTGGATATACCTGGCACTGCTCCAACAGCCCCGAATGTTCCCGAACTACCTTCCATGATGCTGGCATCACATTCAACATGACCATCTTCTGTCAAGTTTGACCCTCTCCCAGCATTTGTGCACGGATCGTTCTGCACCTCAACATTCAACAAATATAACCATATTTAAGCGAAGAAAAGTTCACATATAAATTGAGCTACGGCTTGCAATAAGTACTTTTCACGCACTAAAGACCACTCTGTTTCAACGAAAGACCCACACCCAAATTCTACAGCTTTTGCTAACGAGAAACTGCAAGCAAATTCCACAAAATCCTACACTATCTAGAATACTACTTGTTTTTCCGTTGTCACACTTGTGTTACGTAATTGACTTAATTATTTTTAATTCGTTTTTCCGTCATCCTCTTTCCATAAATTCATCAGCAATATAGAGAAGACAAAATCTCAAACCTTAGCATTTGAACTTATTGTTAAGAACAGAACTCGATTAGCTACCCATAGACTATTACAAGCACACATACAACTAAAACAGATACCACAAATTCGATATAAGACGACAGTTGATCACAGTATAAATGTACAAATCCTCACAAAGTGAATATAGCCATACCTCCAGGGTCTCAATGGCTGCTGATACAGCATCTACACATCCGCCCGAGCCCTATAACAAAGCAAAGCTCATAAAAACAATAAAATTATATTTAACTAATAATAAATATTCTAATAACTAGAACAATAAGCAACAACTTCATTCGTTAAAATTCACCTTACAAAATAAACCTAACTCTTAATGGGAATAATATATTAAAAATCACTGGAAACATAATAAGGCCAATATACGAATATAATCATGGTTTATTTAGATATGTAAAGAGAGAGAGAGAGAGAGACCGTTCGGAGAATAGACGCTGCGGCGATGCAGGCAGTTTTCATGGCAGATCGGAGAGCCTTTTCGTTAATCGGTGAGTGGTAACCGGCTCCGACGTGTACGGCCACGAAGAATCTATGGTTTGTGTGATCTGAAACTTCGCCGGCCATTAGGTTTCTTGTAACTGGAAGTCAATACTCCGACGGTGGAAGCGGATATGATCAAGAGACCCGATACTAGTTAATCACGCTATCCTTGCCTTCTAACCAATCCGCCAATCACGCTATCCTTACCTTTCAACCAACCCCTTCGATTCAGTTTCTGCATCAGTATAAAATCTCGGACCCGATGGATGTCTACAGAAAAATTTGTTTTACAGCGGTGATGGCAAGAATCCGTGAAATTTCTCCTTACAAAAAGGAGAAAGAACATTATTTCACGGATTACAAAAAGGAGAAAAAACATTATTTCACGGATTTTTGCCGTCACTGCTGGAAAACAAAATTTTTCTTTTTGTGTTCTTTCTGATTGGAGCTACGCATTAAGAAAGAACACAAAAAGGAGAAAGAACATTATTTTGCGGATTCTTGCCATCACTGCTGGAAAACAAATTTTCCCTTTTTGTGTTCTTTCTGAATGGAGCTACACGAGGGAAAGCTTTCCCTCGTGTAGCTCCATTCAGAAAGAACACAAAAAGGAGAAAGAACATTATTTCGCGGATTCTTGCCATCACTGCTGAAAAACAAATTTTTCTGTAGACATCCATCGGGTCCGAGATTTTATACTGCTGCAGAAACTGAATCGAAGGGGTTGGTTGAAAGGTAAATATTAACCTTATACTTGTAGACATTGACATTTTAAGCCAATACAATATGTTATGGTTTTACATTGAGTAAAATGTCAAAATGGTCGGTTATTTTGTCACTTACTCACTTTAGTTCAAAAATGAAATTTTTTGTTTTGGGTCCCTGAGATTTTATTTTTGTTGCGATTTTCATTCAAATAGCAAACTCAGTTCAACATGTGTCGTTAACTCCAATGAATGATTTTGGCAATTCGCAAACCCTAAGGTCGATTTTGCCACTTTTCCATTTATTCTTTTGTTTTTTTAAATATGTAAATTTTATGTTTATCTTTAAATCAAAAATAAAAATAATTATAAAAAATATATATACATATACACAGACATTTATATATTTACACACTTATTTTTTAATTTTTTACCTTTAAATAGAAAGTAATAATAAATTAATGATATTTGGTACGATGGAAGAGACAGGTGGTACGACAGGTCGACGAGAGAAGATGAGGTACGAGTGTCGAGATGGAGGGGGTGGTTGTGGCGGCGGCAGTGGTGATGGAGGTGGTGGTGAAGAGAAAAAGATAGAAGAAAAATACTGTGAATGGTGTGTGGATATAATAGCCGAGCTTGAACAAAACTCAGTGGGGCCGGACTCTCAAAATCCAAATTGGTGGGGGCCGAACTGTTTTAAACTAAAAAAAATTAGAAATTTTCGATAAAATTATCACTACGAGCGAAAATTCGGTGGGGGACATGCTACCCCTGACCCCAATAAAGCTTCGACAATGTGCGTGTATATATATAGTTATAAATGTGTGTGTATATGTATAGGGAGCCGCTAGAATAAGAACCACCTCCAGTTATGAGAACCATGAGAACCACTCTCAACCAATCAGAATTTGACACCCCAAAGGGTATTATGGTCATTTACTCTAAATGTCATTTCCCACCCTCTATCCTCATTAATAGTTGTCAGTACTCTCTCTCCTCCACCATTTTAAAACCCCATTTCATCTCCTACCTAATTCACTCCTTCTAATTCCTAAATTCTAAAGAAATCTCCTGCTTCACCTCCACCATTTTAAAACCCCATTTCATCTCCTCAACTTACTACACTCATTCTAATTCCTAAATTCTAAAGAAATCTCCTGCCCCTTCCGTTTCCCCTCTGCCAGCGACCACCACGGGAAATCAGTTGAAGATTATGATGATTGATGGTGGGGGTGAAACCGTCGCCCACCACTGATTCTCTCTCTCCCACCCTCGTTCATCGGAGTTAAATCCTTGGTCGCCGCCGCCGCCATATCTTCCGCCACCGTCGCCGTCTCCTCCGCCACCGTTCAGCACCGTTCATCGGAGTAAAAACATCGGATCCCTCTCTCTCCTTTCTCAGATCTCTTTCTCCTTGTTCACCACCGGAAATATGGTGGTGGTAGGCAGAGTTCGGTGATGGTGGTGGTGTGGGGTAGAGGTGGGCGACGGTGTTGGTGGTAGTGGCGTTAGGGTTGGTGGCGGTGGGGGGGTTTTTTGGTGGTGTGTGGCAGAGGTGGGTGACCGGTGGTTTGTGGGGAGAAGGTGGTGTGGCAGGTGGTGTGTTCGGAAGCCGGAGACGGTGCCGGTGGTCATCGGTTCAAGGTATTCATTGTTTTTGCTTGGTATTTATTGTTCTGTTTGGTGTTAACTGTTCTGTTTTGTTCTGTTTGGTGTTAATCTGTTCTGTTAGCTGTTTGGTTCGCTGTGTTCTAGATAGTTAATTTGGGTTTAATTGTTGTTTACTGGAATGTTCTAGATTCGAAACCTTTCGAGTGGGGTTGAGTTGGCAGTGATAGAACGAAAAACATTTTTTCCGACAATTGATGACGATGGCGTGGCAATGACGGTGGAGCGTAGGTTTTTGAACCTGCAACCCCACATTTTGCAGCCATGATTAGCGGAAACTTTGAGCCAAAACCCGTTTTTTTTTCTAGACCCACGGATGGTTTTTTAGTTCTAGATGTTTAGTTGTTTGATTTTTTTTTAGTCGTCCATGATGATAAGTTTTCATCTTATCTGAGACAGCTTGGTAAAACCCGTAAAAAGTTTTTTGTTTGGGGTAAAAAGATTTTTTTAACCTGTAATTTTTTTTTTGGCATAAAACATAAAGCGTAAAACGTAAATTTTTTAACGTACAACGTAAAACGTAAAGTGTTTAAACGTAAAACGTAATTTTTTAAAGTGAAACGTACAACGTAAACTTTTTAACGTAAAACGTAAAGTTTTTAAAACGTAAAACGTAAACTTTTTAACGTAAAACGTAAACTTTTTAACGTAAAACGTAAAAAGTTTTACGTAAAATGTAAAAAGTCTATAAAGGTTAACGTAAAACGTAAAACGTAAAAATTTTAACGTAAAAAGTTTTACGTAAAAGGTTTTACGTTAAACGTAAGACGTTAAACGTTAAAAGTTTTACGTAAAACGTAAAATGTAAAAATTTTAACGTAAAAACGTAAAACGTAATACGTAGAAAACGTAAAACGTAAAAAGTTTTATGTAAAACGTAAAACGTAAATTTTTTAACGTAAAATGTAAATTTTTTTTAACGTAAACCGTAAAACGTAAAAAGTTAACGTAAAATGTAAATTTTTTTTTAACGTAAACCGTAAAACGTAAAAAGTTAAACATAAAACTTAAAAAGTAAAAAGTAAATTACGGCGCGTAAAACGTAAAAAAACGTTAACGTAAAAAACCGGCGCGTAAAACGTAAATTACGTTAACGTAAAAACGGCGCGTTAAAAAAATGCGTTAATAAACGGCGCGTAAAAAACGGCGTTAAAAAATTGGCGCGTAAAAAACGACGTTAAAAAATTGGCGCGTTGAAAAAACGGCGTTAAAAAATTGGCGCGTAAAAACGGCGCGTTGAAAAAACGGCGCGTAAAAAAACGGCGCGTAAAAAACGGTGTTAAAAATTGGCGAGTAAAAAACGGCGCGTAAAAAAAAGGCGTTAAAAACGGCGCGTAAAAAACGGTGTTAAAAATTGGCGCGTAAAAAACCGTTAAAAAATTGGCGCGTAAAAAACGGCGTTAAAAAATTGCCGCGTAAAAAATGGCGTTAAAAAATTGCGCGTAAAATCGGCGCGTCGAAAGACGGGCGTTAAAAAACGGCGTTAAAAAATTGGCGCGTAAAAAACGGCGCGTAAAAAACGGCGCGTACAAAAACAGCGTGTAAAAAAACGGCGTGTTAAAATGACGACGCTTGAAAAAACCCGTCGTAAAAACGGCGCGTCAAAAAAACGTAAAACTTAAAAAGTTTAAAAAATCTTTAAAAAAATCCGAATTTTAAAATGTTTTTAATAAAAAAGTTTTGTTTAACAAATAAAAAGTAATATAATAATTCAAAAAAACTAATAAAAAACAATAAAGATAAAAAGACAAAATAGAGTTATTTTACTAAATTACCCTTTTGGATTATAATATTAAAGACATAATAAGACAAAAACCATTTAATATTACTTTTTACTACTTTTAATCTCATCCATCCATCCATCCTAAAGATCTAAAGGCTAGAAAGTGGTTCTCATGGTTCTCATAACTGGAGGTGGTTCTCATTTTAGCGGTCCCCTGTATGTATATATATTATGGTTAATTTGTTATTTTATATTTTAAAGGTAAAAAAGAAATTTTAAAAAAATAAGTGTGTATATACAAATGTGTTTATCTATATTATATTTATAATTATTATTTCTTTATTTAAAGATGAAAAAAAATTAAAAATAAAATAATAAATGCGTAAATTGCTAAAATCGTCATTGAGGTTTGGGAGTTGCCAAAATCTTCTATGACTTAACAATACATTTTAATTGAGTTAGTGATTTGGATGGAAATGACAACAAAAATGAAACCTTAGTGACCCAGAGACAAAAGGTTTAATTTTTAGATTGAAGTGACAAAAGTAACCTAAGCTCAAGAACCATATTGGCATTTTACTCTTTTATATTTTTTTTAACTTATATCAAAATGTGACTAGAGAAAGGATCTTATACAAGACACAATTTTCATACCAAAGATAAGGGAAAAACAAATGTAATTGGCAGGAAGGGTAATGTAGTTTTCTCTCAGGGGAACTAGTTTCCTTATTGATTACAAACGGCCATAACTTTCTCATACGTTAATATTCTTTTAAAAAATTACACTGTATTAACAAGCATTTCATTTTCTTTAATTTGAGTCGCCTATTGCTATAGTTTTCTTTTCTTATAATTTTTTACAGTATTTTGAATACCCAATACCCATTACGTAATTTTGAATACCAATACATGACTACATGATTTTTGAATACCCATTACGTGATTACACATTCAGTATAAATCATTACACATTCAATATAAATCCATTACATGATTACACATTCAATATGATTTGTTATAACTAATGTTATTATGATGTTATTATAATTATGCTTATTAAGTGATTACACATTCAATAATAAGAATTTGACTGTTTATGTTTTATTACGTGGTTAAATCTCTAATATACGACATTATGTGGTTATTATAGTTTGATTTGGCTAATGTTTTGTATATAATTTATCCTTAATATGTTATTATACCTGAAATATTAGGTATTCCCTATGAAATATTATGTATTGCTTGTTTTGCTTTTACGTAGTTACATAATCACTCAGTGGAGTTTCACATAAATACTATAATGAATCACGTAATCATTAAATGAGTATTCAAAATTACGCAGTCACGTAATAATACATAGTCAAATATCGTTACGTAATTACGTAATCACTTAGTGGGGTTTCACATAAAATAATATTATGAAATCACATAATGGGTATTCAAAATCCTGTAATTTTTTAAGAAAACAATAGCAATACGTTGCTCATATTAAAAAGAATGAAATACTCATTAATACGGTGTATTTAAAAAAAAAATTAACGTATGAAAAAGTTATAGTCGTTTGAAAATCAAGAGGGGAAGGAGTTCAAATGAGAAAATACTAGAATATCATTTCTTTATTTGTTTCTTCAATTGTTTGAACGTGAGATGTACCAAAATATAACCGCCTAATTTTGAGCTATTAATCTTTAAAGATCAATGGATGAGATTCTCCGATATACTTTACACGCAAATTGTGTCTTGTATTTACTCCTCCACCAATGTGAATATCATATTAGTGTCATGCATATATGAATTTTCACATATTTTTATTTTACTTTTATGTGTAATAATTTCATAAGTTTGTACCATATACTGAGTATGTCACCCATTAAAATAATATTTTATTCAAGCAAGTTAAAGAAAATTTGAAAAAAAGGAAAGAATACGATTGGTAGAAAACTAGTAAGATTATCCGTGCTAAGCTGCGGGATTTCAATCGATAGATAAACCAACTGAAAACATACACAATAATAGGCATAAGAACATATTATATTTGACCCAACTCATTTTCAGGAAAAATTTACATCGAAAAGTAAATCAATCTAAATTTATACCGACACGTACATAAATATACACACATAAAACTCGATTACAAAGTCTTTATAAAGTTAAGGAGTTATAAGTGTTAAAACTGAAAGTTGAAAGGTAAAAGTATAAAAAATCACAAAAAAGACAAGAAGGACAAAAAAAAGTCAAAAAATAAAAATAAAAAATCTAAAAGTGGAAACACTGTTCACATAATTTGCTAATTGTATTATAGTTAACTAGAAAATTTTGGGCCTCACACACTTCTCCCCCTTCCGAGTGTGAGGTAGGCAGCGCCCCCTCCCTTTCACTGGCTCTAAAGACCCAAAGGGAGCTGTCGAAGCACCACCTCACCAAAGACGCATGAGAAGGTAATAAATGGCCTAAGAATTGTACTTTTAACTTGACATGTGTAATTTTGTCACCCAACAATCTAACTATGTTGTATATATATTCTACTAGTTGTAACACCCGTGTGAACACACGAGTATGTTTAATAACGATCGAAATCAAATACTAAAAAACAGATTATAATATATCGTTTAAATCGTTTGCGTTTAGTTACATATCATTATAAAACAAAATAGCAAGAAGCTATTCGGTACCATTACACCAAAACTAAAGATACAAACAAAATCATACTACTGTTAACTCGAATCTTCGCCATTTGTCCAGTGTCACGCTCGTTAGCTTCATTCTTTTTGTCGCCCATGCATATGTTTCCTCTTTCACCTCTTCGGCCACTTTGCTTATCCGGTTCGTCTTGTTATTGAAGACTTTATCGTTTCTATTCCGCCATAAAGCCCACAGTATCTGTAGATAAATTGCATGAATTATTCTTTTCCACTTTTCAGTTGCGTCCAAACAATTTATATTCAATAATCTATCTTCCACTTTGTCATTTGCATACATTGGTTGTAGCTTCAGCCAGCTACTTATTTGCCACTACACCGCTCTAACATACGAACATTGCACGAGCACATGATCGGCTGATTCAACACCCATACTACGGATTCTACAACTTTGTGACAGTACCTTAACTCCTCTTCTTGCCAACGCCTCCGAAGTCGGAATCTTTCTTTCACATGCTCTCCAAGCGAATAAGTTTGTTTTGTCAGATGCAACAAAATATGGCCCCGGCAACTGCTTTAGTAAAGTAATTCTCAAAGGGCTATCTCTTTTTTCTCCATCCCTATATTTGTTTATTTATGTAGTTATATGAAAGGTTAAAGAAAGACATTGTTCAGTGGTTAAATATAGGGAAGAGCATTTGGTACTGAGTACCGGCACTGAACCGGTAGCGGTACCGAATTTCCCGTACTAAATTTTTTTCGGTATGGATTCGGTACCCACGTTTTGGCATTTTCAGTACCAGTACCAGTTCAATATGGTACCGGTAAAACATCAATTTTTACCTTCAAATACCAGTATCGTACTGAACATTTTCGGTACTGGTACCGATACCCAATTTATTTTTTCTGGAAACAGATAAAACAAAATGCCGGCTTGGTTTGTTTTTTTACATTATGGTATAGTTCTATACAATTATAATAAAATTATAAATCTGACATGCTTTTAAAAACAGGTATTTACCCTTACAATTTGAATGTATATAGGACATGAAGAGTGATTGAAAGTGGGGATGATACCTAATCAAAATCAGCAGTTGCACCTGATGTTGTCCCCAATATCTCTTGAATTTGCTTCATATTTTGAGTTTGTTTATTTATCTTATCCATAGTCCTGTCAACATCATCAATATTTGCAAGATTTAGTTTTAAAAAATATGATAAAATACTCTATATAAAGTGAAAGAATAAAAACAAAGAGAAATCGTAAATTCTAGGCAATATGAACACACAGTACCTTTTGGAAGGCAATTGTTTCCTTTGCACATTCTTGGCCGGCTCTCGATCCATGGTGCGTAGCAAACAACTAAAATTAGAATGATGTAAATTGTAATTATTCATATGAACGACACTATCTAACCTTTTTTTTACAAGAACAATTGGACATCCTGCAAACACACTATCCTTTTGCACATGAAAACGGGTAATAATCATGTAAAACGTCCAAATATGTTTGAAAACCCAAAAGTAGTGCGCCAAAACAGAATCCTAGCTGCAATGGCACGATGCCACGCGGCCAAATTATGTTCATCTATTATATGTAATAAATAAATGAAAAAAACTTGGGCCATGTGTCACCGTGATATTGCATTTCCCTCTCCGCCAACTATATCGACTCTTGTGTTTTTTTTCTTTGTCAAACTTTTCACCTGTGGATTCCAATAGTAAAATATTTAAAAAGAGATATAATAGAATGCTAATTAAACGCAAATGCAAACCTAGATATGCACGTGAACAACTTAAACTCCTAGATCCAATTTTTCTTTTTCTTTTTTATATAAAAGGAGAGAAAAAAATAGCAGTTCTAGATATGCACGTGAAAAACTTAAACTCCTAGATCCACCCATGTAAAGGTTTTGGCTTAGTCAGGGGCGTAGCATTTAAGGGGCCGGGAGGGGCGCCCGACCCCCCGAACTTTTCGCTCAGTAGTGTTGTACATGTAGTTTTCGTGTAGAAATTTTTGGGTATATACGTTTTCGACCCCCCGGTTCTATAGAAATTTTTGGGTATATACGTTTTCGACCCCCCGACAAAAACTTCAAGCTTCGCCACTGGGCTTAGTATAGAAAACAACAACCTTCTAGTTATGCAGTAACATGCCTACTTACAAGTTACAACCCATTAACCGTCCAGTTATGCGGGAAGTGTAGACCAAACAGCCTGCTCAGAGGGAGTGCTTTACTTTTATTTTACATTATTTTTATTTAAAACTAAAAGTTTTATAAATAAACATATATAATAGGTGTTGCATACCTTCCATGTATGAGCACTAAAGATGTCAAAGATACCTTCCATGTAGTGCTAATACCCGCGAACTTCGCTGGTTGGACATAATAATATGTTTGCAAGGTATTGACAAAGAAAGTTATACGTTTATATGGTCATAATCCATGTTTATTTGTTCTAGTGCTAATACCCATGAATTCACAGGGACAAAATAACTAATATGTTCTAAAAGAAAAAAAAATAGTTAGCGTATTTTGAAAAGTTTAAATACTATTTAATATACAAAGTTGAAAGTCTATTTTTAATCAAAGATCTTTCTGAACTCAACTACGAATAAGAGGTGGTCACATAAAAAGTCTTACAAAAGACTTCTACAAGAGCAAAATGGCATGAAACCAACAAAACAAATACCAATCCTACAAATTACCAATAACCTCCTTGTTTATGTGCTTTAGCAATTACATACAGAGTAAGAGTTGTCTTTCCATAAGATTCTGGACCATATATCCCCACTACTCGTCCCTACATAAGTGGTATATTACTCGGTAACAATATAAATTATAGGTCAGTTATTACATGCTTAAAAAACGTACTTAAAAAATAAGAAAATATACAACTTAATAACTGAGAGTGGATATTTCGTTGTAGAAATCTTAAATGTTCTCAGTTGTTCAAGATATCACAATTAGCACCACCACGCCACAAAAAAATAAAAATTAGCGACCGGACAAATTTATATATATTTATATATATATCTAGAAACTACTAATTTCAACTCGACCAAACCCATACTTTTTTAAAACGATCCATTTTGACCCAAACATGTTTTTCTTAGGACCCATTTTGACCAAAATGGCCTAACCATGTAGATTGAAAATGGGTACCAACATAACAGAATGAGTTAACATAACAGAATGAGTTGAAATGGGCAGCCTCAAAACAATGCATATTTAGAACGGATATGAATGGGTCAACATGTTTGATCAGAAAATCAATTAATATTATGCAATTTATAACTAATTTGGACTACCAGGTACATAAAGTCATCCAAATTAACTTCGTTTGTATTCTAACTTCTTTCAGTTTGACCGGTTCTTTGATGCTTAGATTGTAGTATATTTCAGAAAGACGATGATATTAACACTTAACTAAACTCCACTAATATAGAGAAGATTAATTAACTTAAGTGAACCTGGAATAATTTAGGGGACTCGGAAGCTACAACAGTGAAGTGTCGTGAATGTGTGGTACTATTTAGTATCGGATACGGGTTCATTGAATTCGGGTTAATTCGAATTGGGGTGGCTTCGAATTCCGAGCAGGTTTCGGATAAAAAGGACAGGCCTAGTAGTCTCATAGTCTCATTAACATTCAAAAACACAATCCACTTGCCAAAATCTTATCTTAATAAATAAATAAATAAATAGACGGTAACTCTACCTTTGATTTAACCTAGTCTCGTAAACCTTTGGTGATTCGCTAGATTCTAGTCCTACTCCTGCAAGAAGAATAAAAATTCAATCAGCTAAACAACTAACAACTGTGAAGAATTCCTTTGAAATTGAATTATAGCAGTTAAAGTCGGTGATTAACAGTCAAGAATCCAAACTATTTACCAAAATCTTCAATCACCATGCAATCAAAGTAAAGTCTATCTAAATCAAAGGGTTAATAAGCTTATTATATCTTCATAGAAATATGAGGCACGGAATTAGACCCGTTTACTCATAAATAGAACTTCCGGTTATTCGCATAGGTAATAGGTTGTTCGGGTTGACGTTTTTGAATTTGAATTGGAATTCGGTGTTAACACAAAAGTCACCATAAAGCTACTAAGTATTATGTGTTAACCCAAATCTGACTAAAAAGTATGTAATTTCAATAATCAATTCAAAATTTTTAAAACCTATTTTCACCAAATGATGACTGAAATTACTTTTTGACTGAAATTAATCCCAAACATGCTGTACAAAGCTTAATTACAAATTTCCAGCTGTTTCACTCACATGTCATTGAAAAAAAAGCTTAATTACATACTTTTGGAACTGCTTCATATGTAATCGTTAACAAATGTTATAAGATGCTACCTGTTCTGAGCGAAACACAAAGTGCTATTGAGGCTTTCTTTTTTCGTGTTATAGAAGCTTTCCTATTATAAGATGCTACCTGTTAAGATTAGACCATTCTGCAAGTAGGGTTAGAGTTAGAAATTTGGTTAATTGTTTTTTAGTATTTGTATCCATAAATGAAAACAAAAAATCAATTAAAAACCAAACAAAAGCATCACTTGGCATTTTGAACAAAAAAGGGGATGTCCACTTCAACTTCAACAGGAAGCCCTCAAAAATCAAAATCCATGGAATTAATCGAAATTAACATGAGTCAAATGCTTGCAAATCGACAACGCCCGGTTACCTACTACCTTCCGACCGGGGTCAATTCCTGCAAATTCTGAGAGAGAACCATGTAAAGAATACTGAAATGGTAGACGATGAACAAACCTAGATCCCAGACCTACGGTTTTGTATCAAGTTGGAAGATGAAGATGAAGATTTTGATTCCACTCTGAGACTCCAAACACACTAACGATTTGATTCCTCGATCGTTAAACAGCGAACTAAAACCCTAAACCTCCAATCACTTTATAGTTCAAGACGAAATTAAAAATCCAGATAGCAAACACAGTAGAAAGTAGAGATTGATGTTTTAAGTATCTAGAAATTAAGAAAAGTATGAAGAACTTACCTGATAATCGGATCGAGAAACAATGGGGGGAGATGAAAATGCGAATTTTAGAACACAGGATTAAACCTTCAGTTTGCAGGAACCTCTTCAATCCATGGCATGATTTTTCTTCTTTGATTTAAGTTGAATCGAGAGAAGGGGCAAATGCAGATCTAGATGGCAGATCTAAATCTAGATCTGATGGAATTTGAGAGAGAGAGAAAGAGAAGAGGAGGTGGAAATTATGGTTCAGACAGACATTTGTGCAGAGTAATTCAAATTTCAAAATCAAAACTAATCAAAGTACCGCCCATTTTTTCGAATTCCAGAATGGTGATTTGAATTTAGAAAATTATATTTATCATAACAAATAATATATAAAAAAACGGAATTATGACATAAGCATGGGCAATGTGGCATGGCTGAGAGGCTGACACGTAAGCAAAGTGAGGTCAGCCTCTAAGCTCCTTTAATAGATAGTATAGATACTTGCAAATTTGTCACCCACTCAAAAACACCATCTAATATCTAGTCTAGAAGAATAAAAAAATAAAACATAACAGGTTTGGAATACGAGTTGGTTACAATCTGATCTAAACCGGTTTGAATTTTTTTATTTAAAACTGGTTCTGGTTTAAACTTTAATTTAATCCGATTTTGACTTTGTTGACCCATTCTTAAACCGGTTATGCACCTAAACCAACTTCAACTGAAATTCTATCTTTAGGCCTAAGGGTGCACGGGGCGTTCTTCGGGGAGTGGTTCGGTGAGCCTAGTCACCGATCGGGAACACCGCCGCCATCCAAGCGGGGACCCGAATCGGTGATAGGTTTCGGTGGTTGTTCACCGCGAGAGGGGAGGGAGAGAGATGGTGGGCCCCATTTTTTCAACCAATCAAACCATTTTTTTTTTTTGAATAAAAAAACAAGGGGAGTTAAAGAGGGGAGTGGCGCTATCAAATTAGGGTGTTAGGGGAGTTTAAGAGGAGAGTTGACGTGGCATATGCTGATTGGTGGTGCGTAAGAGAGGGGAGGGGACCCCTCTTAGGGGAGTGCCCCTCTCACCCTAACAAAATGGACAGGGTCAAAGAATCATAATTTGAGCCATATGATGAAACCATAGCCTAGTGTTACTAAAGTCCAATCAAACCATGTGTGGCGCAACTAAACATGTCTTCAAGTCTTTGACTTTGCCACTTTGGACCCACCACAAGTTGACACCCGAGCCCAAGAAGATAAGCTTCCAATGCGTTCATACATCTAACGTATGAAAATCAATACCATCCTTTGCCACTTGCTCAAACCACTTTGACCATAATCTTTCATTTCCAAATTCAAACTAACCTCTTCAACTGTCCTACCCCTACCCCCATCTAACAGAACTAGGTTAGTTAACCAGATCCCTATTTTATATAAAAGGAATATATATACAAACTTGTTTACAAATTTATATACGACTGGTTTTTGGTGATTAAATATACAAAGTTGAACTGTTTTTTTAAACGTTTGATATTTTCAGTTTTCACTTTTTTTATGTTTAAATGAATTGACATCTTACCCCTATGAGTTTTTACCCTTTTTTACATTTACCCGTTGGTTTGTTCCATATTTATATGTTTTTACATTAACTCGTTTGACATGTTCGCCATATCTTTTTTCATACGTTTTTTTTTCTTTCTTTCTTTTTTTTTTTTACATTTGGCATGGATCGTGTTTATACGTCGTTTAAGAGCAGTGTGTTGGAGACACATGCAAGAAAAAAAAACAAAGGCTATGTTTAAGGAAACAAATTACATCAAATATACAAATGTTAAACAAATAAATTACATTAATTTTACAAAAACACTAAACACATAAAATGCATTTTGATGATCAAACTCATGACAAACTATACAACAACATCAAACTTCACCTGCATCATCCTGGTTCCCTTTTCTGTGTGTCTCAGGCATGCTGCACTTTAACAACTTCATCACCACCCAAGTCACGAAAAAGATGGTATGAATCAACGCAATCACCCCGCAAACGAGAATCATTACCAAACAAGTCCAAACAACCGTCAAGTCCACATACCCATCGGGTCCGAAGTTACTCAACGATGCCCAATAATTAGTCACCATGGTCACCATAATGAAAAGGGTACCAACAGTGAGCAACCATATCAAGAACTTGTTGCTCAATGGTAATCCACTAATCAACACAAGGACTATGGCCAATGAAGTTATCATAGTGAACAAATTATAGACGATAAATTGATTGAAATCATCCATCTCTGATTGATACGAAAATCGACCATTTGTGTTGTTTGGAAGAACCTTGCTTGGAGGGTTGATCCCCGAGTAGAATGACATCGCCGCCACCAGTAAAGCAGCAACTATTAGAATCCCACGTTGCTTTTCGATCCAGTGGTGGTCATTGTTCACATACCGAGCCCATGTTCTTGAAAGGAACCCTTTTCGTTTGTTCTGTGAGGATTTTGTTAATGGTACAGCTTTGGGGAGAGATGGTCTAAGGTCATTTGCTCTCAAAACACCTGCTTCCATTAGAACTTGTCGCGTTTCTAGCGATTTGAGATCTCGGGGACATTGATCCAAAACGTCTAGCGCAGTTAATCCATGTTTGTTTACCACATTTCCATTATCTTTGATGCTTTGTATCCTGAGCAAAAAGTTTAAAATCTGCACAAGTAAAAAAATTCCATTCAGAAAACATGTGAAAATATTATAATGATTGGTTAGCAGTGTATTGACGGGTCCCTTGTAACGTACCTGTGTCTGTCTATTGATAGCAGCAGCATGCAAAAGGGTGTTTCCACCATGATCTGTGATCTTTGCCAACTCCTCTTCACTCCACAGTTGCATCAACACTTTCAATGACTCCATACGGTTATAACTAACACACATATGCAAAATGGTCTCTCCAGTTTCTGTAATTTCCTTAGCCGCGTCCGGGTTTGCCTGAACTAGCGTCGTAACTACTTCCAGATGTTCATTCATAGCTGCCAAATGAAGAGGGGTCAACCCATCTTGATCCCGAAAACAACACACGTCGCGCCCCCCTACGCGTATAAGTTCCTGGACCATCTCTAGGTAACCGTTGGCAGAGGCCAGGTGGAGCGGGGTTTGCCTTTGGGAATCCAAGGCTACCGCAAGCTTTGGCTTTTGGGTCAGAAGTACGACTGCAAACTGGTGGTGGCCGCGCATGGCAGCGATGTGGAGGGGGGATTCATTGAATCCGGTGAGTGAGAGTCTGTCAAGGATGAGTTGATCGTGATGGAGTAGTGCATTGAGTGCTTGAAAGTCGCCTGTTAATGATGCTTCATAGAGCTTTGTTTCCATATTTGGTGAATGGTAATATGAAAGAGCATATCTACAGGTACTCTTATATATACATACGCAAGTGCCATAATGATTTATGGTTTGCTGTTTCCATGGTATTTCTGATGGATAGTCAAAATTTGACCGAGTTTTTTTCAAATACAACAACTCAAAATTTTAGATAGTGCCAAAGTGGTCAAACGCCTACATTTTTTGTGGTTATCCCACTTAAACAACTTGGCCACTAGCCCCTTTTGCCAAAAATGGCAAAGTGGCAACGCGTCTACATTTATTAGATGGGTCCATTTTTAACTTTTTATTAGAAGTTACACTTTTAATTGCAATATTATGTTTGTTAACACTATTTATTAGACATTAAAAATCACACAATACTATCTACAAAAACATGACACTTTAGACGTTTAAAATTTTCAATTAGATATTTTTAAATATTTGGCCGATATACCCTTCATTATTATGTTTAATAAACAATTCACATAATAATATCAACAAAAACATGACACCTTCGGAATGGTCCATAACGAATGCCATGCCTCAAATATCATGAAGGTTTAAAAGAACGGAAACAAGCTTCGAGACATTGTCCTTTAGCTCACAAGGCATAAGCCTCAAGGTGGACTAAGGCGTAAGTCTCGAGACATTATTTAAAAATAATTAAAAAATAAATATCTCTCATAAAAATCACAATTTAATATAAAACAAACATCGTAAATATCACAATTCAAGCACAAAAATAGTTCAACAACCTAATTTAGTAATGTTATGACATTTAAATATTATTAAACTTGTTTCCTCCGCATCATCCTTAATGTTTTCATCCGTCAAATTTAGTTCCTCATCGTCATCTTCATCAACGTTGTTAGGGAAGACACATAAATAGCGTTACCTGAATTGGGAGAAGACCTAGTCGGAGATTGAGAGAAGACTTGAGTCTGCGTACTTGCGTTTATATTATTAACGAATGTTTCAATGTTGTTTTATTTACCTATTTACTACACTGGGCCTCTAAACCATTGTTGGGTTGGCACGCCGATTTAGTCAACTAAGCACTAAATGGGTCAAAAAGTCCAAAAAATTAAAAACTAGGCAAGTATTACAAAGTTTGGCGTGCCTCGGCCGAGGTGTAAGCCTCGGACCGCCTCATTCAGGTTGAGGCTTAGGTTCCAATTGACCCCATGAGGTTAACATCTTGTGCTTTTTTCCAGCACCTCAATCTTGTGCTTTTTTCTAGCACCTAAGTGTACTTGCGCAAGAGCAATTCAATAAAGGGTGATGGCCGCAATTTGAGTCATGCAAAAACTAAATAACCCAGAGCAAGTAGAGAATCGTATCTACGAAAGCATGTGGTTAGTATTACATGCTAGGTTTAGTTCTAAAATAAAATGCAAAAGTTTGATTGACTTTTTAAACTAAAACTAAACTAACTTACAAAGAAACTAAGAAGCAAGCAACAAGACGTAAGAGAGTTGAAAGGGTATGAAGATAAGAATGCGCAATCACTTCCGGTTTCAAGTTTGTTGCAAGACTCAATCGGTAAGAACAATGTTTAATCAGCTATACAAAGTCACAAACATAGCCTATATGAATCCTATCATGACCTAGAGCACGATGATGTACTTACACACCAACATCTGATCCTTAACTAAACTAGCTAGAGTATGCTATAAATAGTTTTGTTGGTCCCAGTTTGGACTTAAAAACTTCTTTTCACGTAATATGGCAAGTGATTTCAGTGGATGTGAAAAAGTGTGCCGAAATGGAAATCAGACTTTCAAGAAACAAGACTTACAGAATTATCAAGTTTATATCACTTTGAAACAAAATGGTTTACAAGGTGATTGTAAGATTATTATCTATTACAAATGAATACTTGAATTCTGAGGGTGAGAGGACAATGGAGTTTTGTAGTATGTATTGAATGCTAAGCTTAACTCATTGTTCTCAGCTTGATGAGCCTTCTATTTATAAAAGGCTGAATATATGAATAAACATTTGTTTATTCATATATATTTCTGCAAAAAGTAGCGCCTTGACATATTCATTGAATCCAATAATCAATTTGCCTTTGTCATCATGAGATCCAATAATGTCAACTTGCTTCGGTTAGTGTGGCAGGAAAGAGCTGATTTTTAGACAAGTGGGGTATCTTATCAGAATTTCTGATAAACCACTTCATCAGAAATTCTGGTGAACAAATCATCAGAAAATCTGATGATCAGAATCATCAGAAATTGATGATATTTCATCAGATCCATCAGAAAGACCTTCTCTGATAATCTTCTTCAGCTCTTGATCAACTTGTGATTCTTTGAAGTAGATGTTGCTGCTTTCAGTTGTCTTATCCGATCTTCTTCTTCTTCATGTTGTGATCTTCAGGACTTTCATCTTCTTCATAGATCATGTTAAATCTGATTTTCTTCAATACTTACAAATAAAGTTTCCTAACAGTTTCCCCCTAAGTATTGTAAGAAAATGAACTATCTATATTGGACATAAACAACTTTCAACTAATCCTTGAAAGGAAAATTCAAACACCTAAGTTCAGAAACATAAAACATAATCAAACCAACCATTTTTCAAAACAGACAGAAATAAAATATTGTTCTTAAAAACAGAAATTTAATCTCATCAATTCATTAATTGATCTTCACTCCACTTCTGTATTTGTCTCCAGGTTTCAACATTTTCTTGTGATCAATTGCCTTTTGAGTTTCCTTGTAAAGTTCTTTATACCATCCTCTGGATTCCTTCCACTTTTCAATGCAATCTTCAATTGTTTTTCTCAGCTGTTCATTGTTCTTTCCCTTCTTTTCTTGTGTTCATTGTTCTTTCCCTTCTTTATATATTTCAGAATTTGATTTGAATACCTGCATATTTCACTGATTCTGAACAAAGCTTTCTCATCATGAGCATCTTTGAAGACTACACACATTTCTGGTTTGTTAAAGATTGCTCCAGTTCTCACTAGTTTAGAAGGAATTTCAGCTGGAATTGTGTTGTTAGGAGGAGGTATTAGCACCCTGTTGCTATACTCAAAATTGATACATAAATCAAAGTCTGCCAGTGCAACCCTTTTATATAACTTTGCTCCTTCACTTTTGATGCTATCAAGGGCTCTTCTGATCACAACTGAACCACTTTTCTCTCTATCAATGATATTCTTCATTTTGACTATTCTCAGTGGGTGAATATCATCAGCCAGATTTCCATCAGTAACCTTTTGTTCACTATTATCTTGTCTGATCAAGGTGTATTTGTTCTGCCCTTCAGTACCTAAGACACCTCCTCCAGTACTTAAAGTGATGATTCTCTCAATAGAGACAATTGGATTGGTCATTGGTTTGTGTAGAATTTCCCAGCTTCCCTCATTCCTAAGTTTAACAATGTTTTTGCTTATTGGAGAGAGTGGTCTTTCTGGGTTGTCTTCTGGACCTTTCCAGTAGTAGTGCTTAAAGTGTTCTTCAGGGTACATGATTGTGTGTAAATCACCTTTCAGCACTTCGAATTCTTTGAGGTTTCCATCTGAATCCTCTCCAATCACTTTTCTTGGCCTTTTTGAAGAGGTTACTTCATGTTCCATTCTTCTCTTCTCTTTTGTATCCAACTTTATGCTGAAGTCTGTTTCTCCTGTGAGAGCTGTGGAAGATGTTTGAACTGGAACTGGTTCTTTCTTTTGGACCCTTGAAGTATCTGGCTTTTGGATGTTTGGTGGAGGACCCATGAGTAACTTTGGCTTACTAGGAGGAGGACCCATGGGCTACTTCTGTTTTTGAGTTGTTGGTGTTTCTGATTGTTTGGTTTGATCTTGTTGAATGATTTCTGGTTGTTTGAGTTTTTGTTGAGAAGTTTCTGGTACTCCTGCTTGTTTTTCTTGTGGAATTGAGGCTTTCAGTTCATGAACATCAACTTTTGCCAGTCTGGCAACATTATACTCCAACCTCTTTACTAACAGATGAACATTAGCAAGAGCTTGAGTATTTGAGTCTTCTTGTTTCTTCATTCTCTGAAATTTCAATTTATTTTGATCTTTCTGTGCAGACAATTCCACTATCAGCTTCTCAAAAGCCTCAGCCATGCTGCTGTTGTTGGCTCTGAGGAACTGAATTTCTTCAAGGATTCTTCCTGAACTTGAGCTTTCCCCTGCACTTGCAACCTCAGTCATCTGTTTCTTGATTTCTTGCAGTTCTTTGAGAGCTTTCTTGAATTCTGATGAGCTCTCTCTGTTTTCTGATGACTCTTGTAGTTTGTTGAGGGCTGCAGTGTTGTCTTTTGTTTGTTTCTGCACAGCTTTAACAGTTTCTGATAATACTTTGATATTTGATTTTTGATTTATGATCTCTTCCAATATCAGATCAAGTTTTTCTTCTGTGACTGTTTTCCCAGTACAAACAACAGTTGTGTCTTCAAGTTCCTTGTTTAGTTGTTCAGTTGACATAGATTGATGTCCTTGGAAAATAGGAGGAACACCAGATGTTCCACCTCTAACACCAGCAGAAAACACATTCTCTGCTGTTCTGAGGTTAAGAGGATTGAAATATTCCATATTCTTTATACCCTCACTAGAAAATTGAAACACATTCAAGTTCTGGTTTTCCTCATATCCTTGAACCTTTCAGGTTCTCCATGAGTTGTTGAGAAACTCTTAGTTTTCTCATCCAGGTTTCCTTGATCAGTAGACTGATCTCCACCTGTTGCCACCACATTTTCCTCCTCAGAATCTGATTCAGAAAATGGGTCTTTGGTTCCACTCACATTTTGTCTTTCAGAAACAGTGCCTCTTTGTGAAATTTCATAATTTCCTTGAATTGAATCATCAGAATCACTCTCAGAATTATGAAATATATTAAGTTGGTGTTGTGCACCTGTTTCTCCCATATGTGAGATTTCAGCATGATGTTCTTCTGCCACAGGACTCATGTACACATCTTTATCAGCTAGGTGAGGTTCTGATTTACCCTGCTGCTCCATTGTTGGTGTGCTTGACTCTTGTGCATCATGCTCCATGGGGGACACACTATAAAAAACTTCCCTGTTCTCTGGCTTTTTACTCAACATCCTTAGATATTCTGCTCTGTAGGATGAATCTTCTGGTATCAGACTCATCATTCTTTCTGACAGAACAGGCACATCATAATTTGACTTCCAAGACCCTACAACAGTCTAAGGTCTCATGATTTCTGTACTCCACATATTTTCTGATGCTGGAATTTCTAGGTTCCTTTCAGAAAATGCATCAGAAATTATGATTGACAGAAATCTGGGAAAAGGTAGATGTGAATCTATCCTTCCAATGTTAGTCAGAATTGATATTCTGATCAGATTAAATATTTCTGTTCCAAAATCAATATTCAGTCCACTAATGAGACTGAACATGATTGTTAGAACATTCATATTTATCTGATCTGTACCTCCAATTTTTTATGATAAACACTTGTTCAGAATTTCCATTTGTTGGGATTGAACCCTACCAAAGGAACAGATAATAAAAGCAAAAACTGGATCAGAGTAGTGGATCCAGAATAAGCAGATGTTATGTATACAAGTCTCTCCCCTTGAAAGTGGTTTCAACATCTGCTGACCTCCTATCTACTGATCATACAAACTGCTGACCTACAACTGCTGATCAAAGACTAATGAAGACTAAAGCCCTGCTGTTCAATCTACTGCTATGAGTCAAGCTCTGTTGATCATGACAAGTACTGCTGGGATCACATCAGTGGAAGGATGCAGTAGTAGTTTAGAGGTCTTTATGTAATGAATTGTAATAACAGTAGTTAGCATAGTAGAGGTTGTATAGATCAGATGTTAGATTTTGTTAGGAGGTTAGATGTCACTTTCATGGTGACGTCAGCTTAGATGCTTCAGTGGTTTGCTCGTGCCTATAAATAGAACAGTGCTCTGTACTGTTCTATTAGCTCTTTCACCATCTTCTTCCTGCACGAACAAACCAAGTGAGCTCAGGCTGAGGGGGAGTTTGTTACATACTTGCAATTGTAATTGAATCTTGTAATAAATTCAAGCATTCGGTTCAATGTTAAACTTGTATGTTAAAAGCAATTCTCTCGTTTGATTGTGAAAAGTTTGCTTCCATTACTTTCCGCTGCACTACTCATTCATAGATCATTTTAATTCAAACGTAAAACACAATCAAAACCAAACTCAGATCCTAACAATTGGTATCAGAGCTTGGACAGTCAAATTTGATTTAACAATCTTTTTGACATAAATAGTTCAGCTCAAAATCGTTGATACTGATAGTTTGTTCGTTTTGTTGAAAAACAGTGCAAGGTTTAATCACCATTAAAGTTGATTAATCAGTGTCTGTAAAACAACCAGGATGACGTAACAATCACAAGATGATAAGAATAACATTGGCTTACTTTTCAAACCACCCATGCTTAAACGTAATGAATACAACATCTGGGAGAGAAGGATGTGTCACATTCTTGCTCAACAGAACACTGGATGTTGGAGGTCTGTTGTTTTTGGTCCCCATGTTCCTATGGTGCCAAGTGCTAAGGATGCAAAGAAGTTCGTACCTAAACCAACTGAAAACTATACTGAAACTAATTTTCAAAAGTTCGAACTCGATGCCAAAGCATTTAGCATCATAGCATCTGCATTACCCAATGAAATCTATGCTGGACTGTTACATTATAACAGTGCCAAAGAGCTATGGGATGCACTTAAGGAACAGTTTGGGGGAACAGAAGAAGTTATTGAAAACAATACGGAAATTCTGAATCAGCAGTATGAAACATTTTGTCACATCAAGGGTGAATCATTGACTCAGCAGTTTGAGCGATTCAGTTGTCTCATTAGTGAACTAAGGCTTGTTAAAGTAACATTTCCAAATTCAACTCAAAATAGCAGGTTCCTTAGATCACTACCAGAAAAATGGGATACCATTGCTTTTGTTACTAGAAACTCTGCTGAGTTCAAAGATCTGACCCTGACCCAACTTCATGGTAGACTCCTGACCTATGAAAGGGAGTTAAATCAGAAAAAGAAGTTGCAAGAGTCTGGCAAAGTTGCTGATGATTATTCATTCGGTAGCACAACTTTTTTTGGTCAGGAAGAATCTGGTAGCAATAGTAAGGATCAGGGTTATGATCACTTTATTGATATAACTGCTGGTGGAAATTTTAACAACCCTGATTCTCACTCTGCAAATTATGCTTTTACTGCAAATTGTGAAAACCAGATGTCAGATAACTTGTGCTTTGAACTCAATGATTTGCAACACTTTGATCCCACTGAATTAGAAGAGATGGACATTTTGCATCAATTGGCTTTGCTTAGTGTAAGAACAAGCAAATTCTACAAAAGAACAGGGAGAAAATTCCCAGGGTTACATGGGAATTTAAAAGTGGGGTTAGATAAGTCAAAAATCAAGTGTTATAAGTGCAATAGGCTAGGTCATTTTGCTAGGGAATGCAAGAGTCAAACCACTGGTTCAATAATCACTCATCCCAGCTCAAACCCTAGACCACAACATCAAAGCACTGTGCACTATACCCAATATACCCCTGCATCCCATGTTAACACTGCTCACTATGCTGCAACCCCTGTGCCTGTGCATTATGTTCAAACCACTGTTCCACAAATTCAGTATGTTCAAACCCCTGTCCCTCAGGCACAAGTGCAACCTATTGCACCTCAACAAGCTGCTCCAATAGTGGTACAACCAGATCAACAAAGTTTTTTCACCCAAGGCTTTGTTGACTGGAGCAGCATGCCTGATGAGCTTGGTGATGAAAATTTTGCACTCTATGCTTTTAATGATCCTTCTAATGATGAATTTTGCTTGATGGCTTTAGAGTCAATACCAGAAGGGGTAAAAACTGAAGGTGAACAGCTAAGTGCTGAAACAGTGGATGAAGTGGCTGAAGCAGTGGTTACTGCAGCTGCTGGTGAACTACTGCTGGGAGAAAATTCAGAAACCCTGATTGAACCACTGTCTGACCCCTGGTCCAAAGAAGTCAAAGAAGAAAAGAAAGCAGGTGTGAAAGAAGTTAGAGCTGATGATGAAGATGATCATCAATGTGATTGTGCCATGATGGCTGCTGCCAAGGTATCACCTCAAGTTCTTGAAAAACTGTGGTCAGACAAATGCATTATTGCATTTGCTAACATCAAAGAGGTAAATGAAAACCTTAGGGATAAAATCTTAACTGATGAAGTCAAATTTGAAAAGTCATTAAAAGAACTTAGAAACAAATTGGCTGAAAAAGATAAAGAGATCAGCAGTCTCAAAGAAGAGCAGAGCATAACCAAAACTCAACTCCAAACTATGGTAGAAAAATACCAAGTTTGCAAAAAGGAGTTGGAGTCCACCCAGGTCACCTGTGAAAGATGGGTGGAATCTTGTAAAGGGTATGAGGTTATGCTTAAGAAACAACTTGAAAGCAATGTCAAGTTTGGGGTAGGATATAGAAAATATGATGATCTTGTAAACACTGCTGGAAAACAAGCTGGTTCATCTGAAATTAAACCAACCAACAAGAATGGCCAAGAGGTTAAAATAAACGACAAACTTGGTAACAAAATCACTTTGGAAAGATCTGTGGGGTCCTCAACTTTTGAGGAAATTGAGAAATACCAATTTAAACCCACATGGTCTGATGAGTGTGACATTCTTGAAAATTTCAAGCCCATGGACTTTACAACCACTGATGGTGTCACAGCTCCAAAAGCAAAGGTCATTCCTATCAAAGACATCCCAACAGTGGTTCAAAACTCTGTTGCTAAGGAGTCTGAGAAAAGGAAGAAAAGAGAAAAGATCAACAACATGTTTTGTGATTTTTGTGAAAAGAGAAACCATCTAACAAAAGACTGTTTTCATCTAAAAGCATATGATCTAAACAAAACAAGTGTCATTGTACCTGCTGAAAGCTGCACCATCTGTGGTAAAACAAACCACAAAACTCAAGCATGTGTGTATCTCAAAAACTTTGATGTAAAAAAGAATGAGTACACTGCTAAAACATCCTTGAGTCCATCAACATCATCTGTCAAATTCACCAAGAATCAACCACTGTTTGTGCCAGTCCAAACAGCTGTTACAAAACAGTTGAATCAAACATCTGTCCAAAGAGATGTTCAAGTGACTGATGCACCCCCTGCCAACCAATTCAGAAAAGGCAAGGGACAATCATCTTACCAAAGGATTCCACAGGTTTATGAGACCTACAAAAGGCCCTCTAAACCTAGAGTGAACAGGCATCCTTTTGGTTATCAGCAGGTGATTGGTCAAAACCCACAACAGTGGTTAGAGAGAAACAGTCCTAAAACTGTCCAAACCCCTGACCTAACCACTGCCCATCCATCAACACTCATCCCAGACACTGTTGAGACCCCTTCCAAAGCCTTATTGGCTTTGGAGACCCTAATGAACTAATCCTTTTACTTCATGTGCAGGGAGCTTGTGCATGCTTAGATAGCCTTTGGTATGTAGATAGTGGAGGCTCCAGACACATGACAGGATGTAAAGCCCTTCTCAAAGATTTCAAAATTCATGGAGGGGGTGATATATCCTTTGGTAATAATAGTAAAGGGAAAGTTCTGGGGTCTGGTACAGTACAGTCTGGAAATGTAAAATTTGAAAATGTCAATCTGATAGACAATCTAAAATTCAACCTCCTGAGTGTTTCACAAATGAGTGATAAGGGGTATGGGTCATTCTTCACAAAGGAGTGTTGTAGGATTGTTGGACCAGAAATGGTTGAAAAGATTGAAGCAATAATCAATTCTGGAAAAACCAAACTTGTTGCTCAAAGAAGTGGCAATGTTTATGTGGTGGATATGTCAAAAGAGAGCCCCAGAACTGATGCCTATCTGTTCTCAGCTGCATCAAACAAAGAGACAGAACTATGGCACAGAAGATTGGGGCACACAAATCTCAAGACAATCACTGCCATTTCAAAACAGGGGTTAGTAAGAGGTTTACCTCAAAAACTGTTCACCTGTCCTGAGCATTGTGTTTCCTGCCTAAAAGGAAAACAACATAAAAGCTCATACAAATCCATTGATGAGTCCAAAACAACCAAATGTTTGCAAATGCTTCATATGGATTTGTTTGGCCCAGTAAAAGTCATGAGTCTTAAGAAAAAGAGGTATTGTTTGGTTATAGTTGATGACTTTTCTAGGTTTACATGGACTTACTTTTTACACTTCAAAGATGAGACTGCAGGCATTCTGCAAGACTTTGTGAAACAGGTTGAAAAGCAGTTTGACCTTCCAGTAAAAATTTTCAGAAGTGACAATGGCACAGAGTTCAGGAACAAGGAGTTGGATGATTTCTGTGTGTCAAAAGGAATTGTGAGGCAATACAACATTCCAAGAACACCAGAACAAAATGAAGTTGTTGAAAGAAAGAACAGAACTTTGATTGAGGCAGCCAGAACCATGCTTGCTGATTCAGGTTTGCCATTAACTTTTTGGGCAGAGGCAGTAAACACTGCTTGCTATGTCCAAAACAGAGTTTTAATCAACCCCAGGCATCAAAAGACTGCCTATGAACTGCTGTATAAAAATAAAGCCATTGATTTCATACTTCAAAGTTTTTGGTTGCCCATGCTTCATTTTAAACTTAAAAGATTCCATTTCTAAGTTTGCAGCCAAAATTGATTGTGGATATCATCTGGGATACTCAACCACTGCTAAGGCCTACAAAGTGTTTAACACAAGGACCAAAACAGTGGAGGAGACTTTGAATGTAAAGTTCAATGAACTTTCATCAATGAAAATCCCAGCAAATCCTGCAGATTTGTTTGATCTTGATAAATTCACTTTTGAAAATACTGCTGTCAAGACTAACAGTGCAGGTCCATCAGAGGATTCAACACCAGACTATGGATATGAAATCATCATTCCTCAAAAGTCTGTCAAAATGGGAAGAGCAGCAGATGTTCAAAACAACTGTCAAAGCTCAACCACTGCTACCTCAACAGTTGTTGACCAAAGTAGCCCCTTAACCGTTGCTTCCACATCATCAAGCACTGTTGATAAAAGTCCTCAAACAGTGGATCAAAGTCAGCATGTGTCCACACCTTTGCCTCCTATTCCACCACCTTTTGAAGCCACTGCTGGATCATCAAAGTCACCAGCAGTGGTTAGCTCAGATGATTCACATCTGTAGCCATCCCCACTCAATGCCATTGTTCTATACCAAGGAGAGCTCATCTTCTTGAAATCTCATCCACCAGACCAAATTATTGGCAACATCAATGAAGGGGTGCTCACAAGAAGTCAATCCCAAAACATTTGTCTTTTTGCTGGTTTTCTATCACTCCATCAGCCAGTCAAGTACCAAGAGGCACTGAAAGACAACAGCTGGGTAGAAGCCATGCAAGAGGAGCTCCAACAGTTTAGAAGACAACAAGTATGGGAGCTTGTTCCATTGCCAGAGGGTGTAAGTCCTATTGGCACAAAATGGGTCTTCAAAAATAAAACTGATGAAAGGGGTATTGTTGTAAAAAATAAAGCCAGGCTTGTGGTTCAAGGGTACAGACAAGGAGAGGGGATTGATTATGATGAAACATTTGCCCCTGTTGCAAGACTTGAAGCAATCAGACTATTTCTGGCCTTTGCTGTCAACCACAACATCAAGGTGTACCAAATGGATATCAAATGTGCATTCCTCTATGGTAAGATTCAAGAAGAGGTATATGTTTGTCAACCTCCAGGTTTTGAGGATCCATTTAATCCAAATCATGTCTACAAGCTAAATAAAGCTTTGTATGGCCTGAAACAAGCACCAAGGGCCTGGTATGAAACTCTTTCCACCTTCCTACTATCCATTGGGTTCACAAGAGGTAAAATAGATAAAACACTATTTTTAAAATGGAGAGGAAAGGATTTGATGATTGTCCAAATTTATGTGGATGACATCATTTTTGGAAGCACATGTAATAAAATGTGTGAAGAGTTTAGGCAACTCATGACAGCTGAGTTTGAAATGAGTGCAATGGGTGAACTCCAGTGCTTTCTTGGTCTCCAAGTAAGGCAGCTGCAAAATGGCACTTTCATACATCAAGGCAAATATGCCAAAGAACTTTTAAAGAAATTTGATATGGATGATTGTAAGCCATGCAGTACACCCATTGCAACCAATAAAATAGTCATATCTGATGAGAAGGATGAATTGGTTGATCAAACTTTGTATAGAAGCATGATTGGGTCTTTATTGTACCTAACTGCATCCAGGCCAGATATTATGTTTGCAACATGTGTTTGTGCCAGATCCCAATCAGCCCCTAGAAACTCAAACCTAATTGCTGTAAAAAGGATATTCAGATACCTAAAAGGTGCTCCCACACTTGGTATCTGGTATCCAGCTGATGGTAAAATTGAGCTTTCAGGTTTCTCAGATAGTGATTTTGCTGGATGTGACAAGACAAGAAAGTCCACTTCAGGAGGGTGCCAATTCCTAGGCAATTGCTTAGTGTCTTGGCAAAGCAAAAAGCAAGCAACTGTTTCCACATCCACTGCTGAAGCAGAATACATAGCTGCTGCAAGCTGTACAGCCCAACTGCTCTGGCTTCAAAATCAGTTGCTGGATTTTTGTATCACTGCCTTAAAGACACCACTCATGTTGGATAGCCAGGCAGCAGAAAATATCATCAAAAATCCAGTTTCCCACTCAACCACCAAACACATTGACATCAGACATCACTTTGTGAGGGATTGCTATGAAAAAGGTTTGATTTCTCTGCATCATGTTCCAACTAAGGATCCGCTGGCAGATGTGCTAACCAAAACATTAGACACATCCACCTTTGAAAGCTTGATCTCTAGGATTGGCATGCTAAACATGGAATAACAGGCAAAATCCTGTTGTTCTATGAATAAAAGCATTAAAATGTTTTCAGAAAATCAAAAATCCATCCTTAAAAATAGCTAAAAATGAAGTTTTCATTAAAATCCTTAAAAGTCTGCCATAACCACTGCTTGTTCAAAAGTCTGTTCTCCTTCAAAGTCTGTCCACTGCTGAAAGTCAACCCCATGTTCTCTCATTTTCCTGAAAAGTACTGATGCTCAAAATCAGTGTTTTATCCACTGATGTGCTATCTGCTGATAGTAAAAATCATCCACTGCTTCCATTTGTTACCGTTGTAACCACTGCCTTTCATCAGTAGTTTTCATAAAAGTATTGTCCTTCATTTCATCAGAGGTTGGCACGTGGACAGTACATTGTGGACAGTCCTTTTGTAACCGCTGCCACGTCAGCATTCACTTTTTCTCCATAAAACCCTTTTCAAAACCCCAAACAGGGTTTTACTGTCGAATCGAATTCATAAAAATTCCTTTCTCAAAGCAGTTTTCATCTCATTTCTACAAATTCCTTCACAACTTTCTTCGATCGTCTTCTCCAAAATGACTAAATCGAAGTCCTCCGCAAAATCCACTTCAAAATCATCTTCCAAAGAGGCCTCTCAAAAGGCTAAACCCATCGAAATCCCACACAAACCGTCTCATAATCTTCTGGGTCTTCTCACAAAACCCGGCACCACTGATGCTTTCGACTCCATCATTAATATCATGTCTGCATCAAAGTATAAAACTTTGTTAACAGCAGATGCACCAATTTACTTGGCAACCCAAAGAGAGTTCTGGAAAAATGTAACCCTTGACAAACAAGGTGAGACTATCATAGCCATTAACTCTTCTCTAAAGGGTAAAGCTGTCAAAATTACACCACAATCCATCTCGGAGGTCTTTCAACTCGATGATCAGCAAGGTAAAACTTCCTTTCCTAAAAACGAGTTAAAAATTGACTTTCTTGAAAGAGGGTATGCAGATACAATGATGAAGAGGGATACCTTACAAAAAGGTTTCTTCCCTCCTGCAACAAGGTTTTTATTTCATACCCTCCTAATGTGTGTTTCAAACAAAACCACTGCTTTTAATGAAATACCATTAAAGATTCAAAACTTGGGATATGCTATTCTTCAAGAAGAAAATTTTAATTATTCTAAGGAAATCTTTAATGATCTGGTTAAAAATGTTGAAACAAAGGCATTCTTACTATTTCCAAGATTTCTAAGTTATTATTTTGAAAAGAAACTTGGTAAGAATGATGCGTCTGCAATAAAACAAGGTGAATCTTTTCAAATACACAGCTTAACTGCTGAAACTTTCACAAGAATGTCAACACCTTGCAAAACACAAGCAGAGGTGCCTGAGCAGAATTTAGCAGCTAACACTGCTCCTCAGGTATCTGCTGCTGAGCCCACTGCTCAAGGTGATCAAAGTAGCAAAACAACTGCTTTGAAACCCACACCTAAAATCACCAAAAAGCCAAAGCAAAAGAAAAATCAAAAACCCCCCAAACCCATCAAAAAGGCAACTCTGGAGGATGAGATACCAGAGCAACTGCCAGTGACAGCACAAAAGTCACAAGCAACCACTGCTGCTACTTCCTCACAGCAGTTGGTACAAATATCTCAACCCATAACCGAAACTCCTCCTGCTTCTTCTCAAAAAGAACAGGTTGTACATATAGGGACACCACAATATGATGCTCTGGAATCACTCACTTCCATCATCCACAGCCCAATGCCTGGGGCAAATTCTCTTTCTACACCCAACCTCACCTCCACAATTCCCCCACCAACTAAACTTTTGTTGGATGCTATTGATCTGAACCAGGCACAAACCAGTCCTTCTCAATCACCTATCAATGAGAATATACTTCAACAAACGACTGGGTCTGATGTATCAATCATAGTTAACCCACCAACAAGACCTGAGGAGGTTACACCCCTTGAGTTACAAGTAACTCTTGGTGGTAGTCCAAGTGAAGCAACCACTACAAGTGTTGAACCCACTGGTTTACATTTGGATAGTGGTTACATCAATAAGACTTCCTTGGAGGCAATTCCTTCTATAGCACCTCTGATATCCACCAGTGAGTTTGTTTTACCCTCTGGTACAATCAAAAGGCTATCAAGTGTTGAAGGAAGAAGACCCAGTACCAAGAAAAAGGGGCATCAGTGGTTAATGTTTGGAGTACACTCCCTACATCAACCCCTATTACAACCACTGATAGTGGGAAATCAGATGATCCCATTAAATTGGGTGATGGTTTAAAATACCTGGAATTGACGGAACGGGTTGAAAAACTGGATACCACTGTTGTAGAAATCAAAGAAATGCTGCATCAGTTGTTGACAGTACAAAAGGTATAATCCACTGTTGTTCCACCTCAAGCACCTGCTCCACCACAAGCACCTGTTGCAGATGAGATATGGAACTTCTTTCAACCTTTTCTCCACCAACAAAAACAAATGGCTGATCAGCAACATGCAATACATGTACAAGAGCTGAGAAACACAATGGAGTCTAGGTTCAAGAACACACAAGCAGCCATTAAGGCTATCAAGGCCCATATAATGAAAACCACTGGCACTGCTCCTCCAACTGTACTTTTCATTGATCAATTACCCCCATATAATGCCAAAAAGGGGGAGAAAATTCAGGAGTGGAAGAAGAAGGGAATATATGATGGTCTTTACATTGAACCAGAAAAGGATGCTATGACTAGAAAGATTCCCTTGCCAGATGGTAGCAAAAAGGTTGATGTTACCCAAAATGCACTTGATGAAGCTATAGCAAGTGTAAAAAGGGACAGAGCGGCAAAGGATATGTCAAGGTGGAATGAGGAGAAAAGAGCTTATATGGAGCTGAATGCGCAGGGTTGTTCTGAGTCAAAGGATGTTAAAAATCCTGAGCCAAAAAGAAATCCCACTAGAAAAGTGAGGGAACCCAAATCCATACCATCCAGACTCACAAAGCATACTCCAAAACCATCGTCCAAAAGCCCCCAACATCAAACTTCCACCCAAACAGTTGTTGTAACACCTGCTGTGTTAACTACTGCTGATACTTCAGTGGTTTCAACTACTGTTAGCCAAACACCTGCCATCACTTCAACACACACCAATTCAACACACACCACAACCACTGCCTTACCACCACTACCAAAAATCACTCCACCAAAAACAACCTCACCACCATCACCTCCTGCCAAAAAGCAGAAGACATCAGATGTTATAACATCTGTTGTAATGACAACAGTGGTTGAAACACCAGTTGTTTCAACAGCTGATAGTCAGCCACCTTCTACCACTCAAATCACCACCACTGATCCACCCAAAACATCATCTGCCTCTCCTACAATAAAAAGGAGAAGGATTTTCATACCAGATGATGATTCACCATCACCACCACCAACATCTTCACAATCACTTGCACTTATTCCAAACCCTATTCCTCTCTCATCAGCTCCAGTACAACTACCAATCCCTATTATCACTCCTGCAGGTGTCCAATTTCCTCTAGAACTTAAAGCAGTTAGAGAAGAGATCAAATCCTTCTACTATGAGGATGACCCTGCTAAAAGGAAGTTGCCATCAGTTGAAGGATATCCAAGGCCTAACAATATTGAAGAATATTTGAAAGTTAAGGCTAAACAGGCAGAGGATATCTCCAAAAGAAGCTCTCAAGGGAAAACTGACAAAGAAATTTAAAGGGATTATCAATTTCTATTCACTCAAGTCAGATCCTTAGAGCAATTTGCAAAAAATGTTTGTCAACAAATCTCAGAGAGAGCAGATGAAACTTTGAGAAAATACTACATTGAAAGCATCATGGCAACCAAGAAGTACAAGGGAGAAAAGCATATGTACAAGGAGTGGACCATTCCTGAGCTTGAACAAGAAGCAGCCAGGATTCAAGAAATGATAAAGAATAAGGTCAAACACACTCCTCCAATTTGGTCAAAGTACAAAAAGAATGTACCTGAAAAGACACTAGAGCTGAAGAGAATGAAAGAGGAATTAGTTGCTGCTGACTATGGGTCTAAAAATCAAGTGGCAAGATGGAAAGAAGATATAGTCAGGGCCACCTACAAAAGGTTGGAGGAATTAAGGAAGAAAGATCCCACAGTTCTACAAAAACCTGATTACCCTGAAACAGAGGTTTCAAAAAGACCACCAAAGCTGCAAATCAGGAGAGCTACTGCTCCAACTAGTGCTGCCATCTTTAAAAGAAGGCAATAGAAACAGTTGGATACTGAAATAGTGGCAGAATTAATGGCAGGAGATGAACTTGTAAAGGAAGGTATTAAAAAGATGATAGCTGAAACTCTTGGCCTGAATCAACCTGCAAGCATTGCTCAAACAGTCATCACAAGGCCTGCATCACCAAACACCTCATCTAATAAAAATCTCCCAAGAAACCCACCAGACTCAAAAGTACTAAAATGGAAAACTGACAAACAGGCCCATGTACTGATAGTGTTCAAGTCTAGTGGAGAAGTGAAGAATATAACAAGGGAACAAGCTCTTGGCCTAAGTCTTGAAGATTTGTAGGATCTCCTTGATCTTCCACTGTGCAGGGATGATGATGACACAGATGCCTTAGCCTTTGAGTTACAACTCAAAGGGCAAATAAGGGAACTGCTGATGAGGCAATAAAGATCTACCAATAATGAAGAGTTTTGGCATTATCTGTTCCAGGGGGAGATTGTTGGGATTGAACCCTACCAAAGGAACAGATAATAAAAGCCAAAACTGGATCAGAGCAGTGGATCCAGAATAAGCAGATGTTATGTATACAAGTCTCTCCCCTTGAAAGTGGTTTCAACATCTGCTGACCTCCTATCTACTGATCATACAAACTACTGACCTACAACTACTGATCAAAGACTAATGAAGACTAAAGCCCTGCTGTTCAATCTACTGCTATGAGTCAAGCTCTGCTGATCATGACAAGTACTGCTGGGATCACATCAGTGGAAGGATGCAGCAGTAGTTTAGAGGTCTTTATGTAATGAATTGTAATAACAGTAGTTAGCATAGCAGAGGTTGTATAGATCAGATGTTAGAGTTTGTTAGGAGGTTAGATGTCACTTTCATGGTGACATCAGCTTAGATGCTTCAGTGGTTTGCTCGTGCCTATAAATAGAACAGTGCTCTGTACTGTTCTATTAGCTCTTTCACCATCTTCTTCCTGCACGAACAAACCAAGTGAGCTCAGGCCGAGGGGGAGTTTGTTACATACTTGCAATTGTAATTGAATCTTGTAATAAATTCAAGCATTCGGTTCAATGTTAAACTTGTATGTTAAAAGCAATTCTCTCGTTTGATTGTGAAAAGTTTGCTTCCATTACTTTCTGCTGCACTACTCATTCATAGATCATTTTAATTCAAACGTAAAACACAATCAAAACCAAACTCAGATCCTAACACCATTAACACTTGCCAGAAGGCAGGTAGCTGATTCCTCTTGAATTCATTGATTTTTGAAATCTTTGTCTTATAACCCATTACTGCATCAAGTAGTGAAAACATATCTTCTTTTTCTGGTGCTTCTTCGTAGCTTTGGCTTAAGGGTAGTTCCAAACATTCCCGTATTTTCTCCGGTGAGATTGTAATGAAGATATCTCCCCACACATGTGCTGTCAGCTCGATTTGATTTGGGAGTTGGAGAGTTTTTACAACTTGTTGTATGAGTTTTTCTTGACCTCTCTGGTCTTTGTGAGAGCTTGAGCTATCGGGCATCTGATCAGAAATTCAATTAGGATTTGACACTTTATATCATATTCTTCAATGTTGTCGTTCATTGCTTCATTGTTGCTCTTTAATGGAAGAAATTCAGCTTCGGTGATGAAATGAACAGAGTGTTCAACTAGTGGCATATTGATGTTGATGGTAGCCATTGAGAATTGGGATTTTTGTTTCGTAAAAAGGGTTTTTAGGGTTTTGAGTTTGAAGGTTGAAGATGGAAGTCTCTGTTTTTGAATGGGGTATTTATAGTGTATTGGGACAGAGATCTTTGAGTGCTTTTTGTGGGTTGTTTGTATTCAAGGTGGTTAATGACACCTTAATGATGTTTTTAATCCTGTTTAGGAAACAACCGTTTTTGTAAAACCTTTGGTTTATCTCTAAATATGAATCTTTTAATGAAAATCAGAGATTCCAAGGATTTAGCAGATAAACACTAATGTCCAACTTGCACCTTTTCTTTATGTGGGACCCCTTTTGTTTCAAAAAGGTCCAATAGAAACCCTTTTGTGATTGTGTATCTTCCCAAGTTTTCCTTTTGATGATTTATATCAGAAAATCTTTGAATAAAATCTTTGAGAGTTGGATTTTCTTCATACTTCATCAGAATACATTTGATTCATATGTAGAAATTGAATCAACAATTTTTTTTTTGAGATGAGATGAGAGGGAATAAGTAGTGTTTGAGGTTTTAACTTACATTGCAATTCTGAACTCCACACCATTGTTCTAATTTCCAGAAAGTGTTGGTTATACAGCTTGTTCCAATCCTCAGAAAAAAAATATTTTGAAAGAAACTTATTTCAAAAATTTAGTTGGTTATAAGTTTCTTTGAATCTGGTTTAAAGCAATGTTTCCTGATGTTTCTTTCTGTTGATTTGTCAGACTTCCTGGCTGTCAAGAGATTTTTCTAATGAAAAATTTGATCTTCTGATACATTATCAGATTTTCTGATTATTTTGAGAATTTTCTGATGTATGAACAGATTCTGATGATTTATTGGGTTTACTGAAAAATTATCAGATTTTCTGATTGATCATCAGATTTTTTGAGTTTCACTAAATCTATCAGATTTCATTTGAGTTTCACTAGATTTTCCTTGTTTTTATCAGATATGTTGTTTTAGTCCCCCCTAGATCTATTGTCTTGTTTTTGTTTTTGGTAAAAAGAAAAAAAAAACAAAACCAAATATATAAAGATACGAAAAAAATCATTAAAAAAAAAAAACAAAACAAGCAAACAACAACTACTCCTCCTTGAGTACGTTGAACATGGCCTTCACATATGACCAGAGACAGGTTATATGACCAGTGTGATTATTTGATGGGACAAGGGTAGGATCACTGATGTTCTGTTGTAGTGCTAGCTCAGCCCTTGGATACCAGCTTCTTACTCCTCCGAAGTCCAGCTGACTGGTAATCCCCTTGGTCACAAATCGAGGGTAGATCAGAAAAGGTTGATGGCCGTGAATGTTTGCTTCTAGATCTCTCATGAGAAATTTAGAATAGTTGTAAGGTTTTTCCTGTACAACTGCATGAATCACTTCCATCATCCTGTATGACAGCTCGTTGAAGTGTCCAATCTTCTTAGAGAAGCAAACACTAAGCTGTGTCACCAAGTACTGAAAAGGTGGTATGAAACCAGACTTGCTGATTTGCCTTGACACATTGTATGTATGATAGCCCATGTATGTCAAGGTTTGTTGCACCATTTCCTTATTCAGGAAGGTGTTTTCATGATCATCACCCAACTGGAGGACTTCTTTGAGAGTTTCCTCCTTTAGGGTGATTTTAACCCCCATAACCTTACTTTCAATCCACATGGAAGTGCCACTGAAGATGATTTCAGCATTCCACCAGAATTCTTGAAGAAGATCTGGATAGATGGTGACATGTGTAGACACAGCAAAGCCCAAGGGACTTTGCATGATCATGTTGTACACATACCTGCAATCTTCCCATGCAGGTCCTTCCAAATTAGACTTAAGTCTAAGGTTATGATGTCTGTGAAGTGGGAGAGGGAAGTGAGTTTTTTTCATCATTTTTGGGTGTGCCATTTTTAAAATAAGAAATTTTCTGATGAGGAGCTTTTGAAGAGAAGATTGTTTGTTGAAGAAAGTCTTTTTCTGGATGTTAATATTTATAGATGAAAGTGATAGTTATACCATAAATGTTATTAATAGCCAAAGATTTTTATTTTCATTTCAATCTCTTCATTTAAGACGATATCTGTTGCAGTGGGAATATGACAGTGAATATGAGAGTCTACTTAAGCCCCGTGTGTGAGTAAGCATTGAATAGCTAGGCGGCTATGTTTATAGCCCCTAATCATTTTTGTGCCTACGTGTCTCTCAAGCTTCTTATGAAAAAATGACGTTGCATGCATTGGTAGTATAAGAAAAAAAAATTCAATTTTCTGCAAAAATTTTCTTGTGACGGTTGATTTTCTCTGCTATGACATTGAATTTTATCTTAATGCATGTTACTTTCCCCCTTTTTGTTTTTTTTTAATAAAAGAAAAAAAAAATACAAAAACAGACTATTCATAGTTATGAATTTATACACATGTGGGATATGCATGAAGATGGAGATTTCATAAAATTTTCTGATGAGCAGTGATTATTCTGATGTTTCAACAAGGTTTCTGATGTTTTATCAGAATTTCTGATGATTTCATCAGATTTTCTGATACTTCTTCAGATTTTCTGATAAATCATCACATTCATTGATGATTTATCAGTTCTTCTGATATTCCATCAGATTGATGGACTTCTTTTTCAGAAACCTGTTGGTTTATTCTTTGTTTATCAGAATTTTGATGTTCATCAGTTTGGTTTTCAATTTGTGGTCTTTTGTTTTCTGAAAGATCTTCATCTTTTATGTTAACCATGCCAAGTTTGCTGATTAAAAAATTGTGTCTCTTTTCATCAAGAGGTTTTGTAAAGATATCAGCAATTTGGTTTTCTGTTGGAACAAAGTAAATTTCTTTGTTACCTTTTTCAACATGATCCTTTATGAAGTGATATTTGACATCTATGTGCTTGGTTCTTGAGTGATGAACTGGATTTTCTGTTATTGCAATTGCACTCTTTGAGTTACATAGGATTGGTATTTTTGTCTGATTTACTCCATAATCTTTCAGCTGAGTTTGCATCCACATCATTTGTGAACAACAACTTGCTGCTGCTACATATTTTGATTCAGCTGTTGATGTTGCAACACAGTTTTGTTTCTTGCTTGCCCAACATACCAATTTTTCTCCCAAGATTTGACATGCACCAGATGTGCTTTTTCTATCAATCTTGCACCCTGCATAATCTGCATCTGTATATGCAATTAGTTCAAGGTTTGTATCCTTAGGATACCAGAGACCAAGATCTGATGTGCCTTTTAGATATTTGAAAACCCTTTTTACAGCTTTTAGGTGGGATTCTTTAGGATCACATTGATATCTGGCCAGAAAGCATGTTGCAAACATAATATCTTGTCTGCTTGTAGTTAAATATAGCAATGATCCTATCATCCCCCTATAGGTTTTAATATCTACACTTATTCCATCTTTATCATAATCTAATTTGTTCCCTATTGCCATTGGGAGTTTTTGAAACTGAGCAATTTTCAAGTGAGTATTTGTCACACCCCCAAAATCCACAAGCGGAGTATCACCGTAGGAGGCGTGACTGACCAGGATCAAGCCACCAATCATATTGAACAATGTATAATAATAAAGATAAAACCAACCACAATATAATTGGTGTTCAAAACAATTTAACCAAGTTCAAGTTATCAGCGGAAGCATAAAGTGTAAAACCAAAACATAAGTTTTAAAGTTCAAATGTTTAACATGGAACTTAACAGTCCATGTCCCACAACGACCTCTCCTTCTCGTGCAAGCTCCAAGTAAACACCTAACGACCTGCAAGGCATATAGTAACGAATCAACAACAAAGTTGAGCGAGTTCACAGTTGGTTGTCCATTTTTAAAGTTGTTCCAAAAACCATAAGTTCATTCAAAAACCCAGAGTTAACCAGTTCCTTGTTTCCCAAACCATAACCAGTGGGGGCTACCCCATGTTAACCACTAGACCCGTTACCATATCGACAACTGACTGGAGTTATGTTGTGCCCTACGTCAATGTATATCATCATTGACTAAGTGCCCAGATCCATTAGTCGACTCCCGTCCTCTGTGGCACGGTGTGAGGCTTGTCAAACCTAATAGCGCTATTTAACTAATGACCCGCTCGCCATTGGCCTGGCGATTAAGTCGATATAAAAATGAGGGACTTCATGATAGAGTTTTGTCTAGTAAGTTATATGTTGTCGTCCTTCCTATGGAGGACGGAGGCACGTAATCTACCCAAGGAAAATACGCGGGTTTAATGTTGTCATCCTTCCCAATGAGGATGGAGGTACATATTCTACCCAAGGAGAATATGCAGGTTACGTTTTAGTTTCTTAACCCATTCCCAAACCACCGGGAATCCCATGCCTTATAGAAAGTGTGAACTCACCTTAGGTTAGCTCGGCAGATACACGAAAAGGTCACTTGAGCTATATGTGGTCAACCACGTCCTAACATGGTTACCATACAAGTCAGGTCTAGGTTCAAGTAGTGCACATAAGTTTTACACATAAACTAACAGGTTAAAACACGTAATGATCATGGCAAGCATATTCAACACGTTAACAGTCAAGTGCATAACATATCCGAACTTGTGCGACTCCAATGATTGGGCTCGCACAAGTCTAATGGCCCAACAGCCTTGTGCGATTCACTAATTGAAGCCCAATAGTATCCGGCCCAACCTGTTGTGCATCCAGCACAACTTGTACGACTCACAATGGGTTGTGCGATTCAAAACATACTCGGCCCAAATAACATGAGTAATCCACATGCATACGGCCCAAACAAATAAACATGATTCAACTTGTGCGGTCCATTTATCTTGTGCGATTCATATGGTCTTGTACGATTCTATAAAACTTATGCGACTGAGTTTTGGGCTTTAAGGCCCAAAATCATAATAAAGTTCAACAGATATGTGTGGCCCAAGGCTTGTGCGATCAGCACCGTCTTGTGCGATCCACTTCGCCTTGTGCGATCATGCATAACTAAACGATACACTGTGCTTTATTGGCTGTACTCATCTTGTGCGACTGCACTTGTGCGACCAGGGCTTGTACGATCATATCAGATCTTGTGTGATCTGATCTTGTGTGACCGACAAGCTTGTGCGCTTTGTTATGTGATTTTCCTAAAATCATGCAATCAGTTACAACAATTTGAACAGTTTCTTGTTTTACAATTATTCGATCAATTCAAGGATTAAATTGGTCAACAGTTTCCAATCTTGTGTCAATCGATCAAATCAAAGGTTTAACAATTAATTCTTTTGACACTAATCAACATTCAATCATAAGCATAATCAGATCAAGCGGTTTAGCTTTCTAAATTCTCATATGTACATCAAAACTAATCAACCGAAACATTCATTCATATTACTATCATCATCCGGTTCGGTTGTGTTAATAATTATCACGACCCTAATTACTTATGTATCATCACAACACCAAGATCATACCAAAGCTTACATCAAACATACACATATTCCGAATTCCTATGATTAAATCTTCTAACATAAACAAGCCTAGTTATCACAAACAATCATAGTAGGACAATCATACGAATATACAATGATGGAAAACTAACCGATAGAAAGGTAGAATGAGATTGAATCGAACAAGAAAGTCTTCGAGGAAGAGGGTGTTGGCGTCGGTCTTCGAAGAGAAGAGGGAAAGAATAGGTTTTGGTATGTTTGAGTGTCTTGCAAATAATGAGGAAACAAAACCTCATTAGGGTTATGTGTTGGCTTAAATAGGGGAGTGGCCGAACCCTTGCATGGGCTGCCCCTTTGGTTTCGAGTTCAAGATGTGCAAGATTGGGCCGAGAGAATGTGTATGACAAAGAACGAGTTGTGCGGCCCAAAGGGCTTGTGCGATTTCATTATATACACATACATTACACACCATCACATAATATAAACATAATATTTCATTTAAAACCCTGTATCACATAATCACTTATCGTTCAAACAAGTTACATCAAAGTACAAAGGAAGGTTCTGAAATACGAGTTGTCACATCATCCCCAAGTTGAAAGAAATTTCGTCCCGAAATTTAGCACGTTGTTACTGAGGAAGTTGGTTAAGTTGCATGGTTTCCTGGTTTTCTTGGGGTGTCACATCCTTCCCCCGTTGGTTTGGAATTTCGTCCCGAAATTCCGCAGTAGTTTCAGCCTCAGTAGTGGTTTCACTTTTCTCGAACAACTGGGGATACTTGTGTTTCATTTGGTCTTCTCATTCCCAGGTAAACTCTGGGCCACGACGGGAGTTCCAACGAACTCGAACAAGGGGTATTCTGGTACGTTTGAGAACCTTAACGTCTCGGTCAGTAATCTCTACTGGTTCCTCGACGAATCGCAGCTGATCGTCGATGGTGAGTTCCTTGAGAGGAACTATGAGGGTCTCATCTGACAGACACTTCTTCAGATTTGACACATGGAACACGTTGTGAACTCCGCTGAGTTCTTCAGGTAGATTCAGTCTATAGGCCACTTTTCCAATTTTCTCAGTGATTTCGAAAGGTCCAACATAACGTGGATTTAGCTTGCCTCGTTTACCAAAACGAATCACACCTTTCCAAGGTGAGACTTTGAGTAGCACTCGATCCCCAACCTGGAACTCGAGTGGTTTCCTGCGCTTATCAGCATAGCTTTTCTGACGGTCACGAGCTGCCGCCATTCGTTGTCGTATCTGATCAATCTTTTCTGTCGTGTCGACGACGAGTTCTGGGCCAGTGATTTGGCTGTCTCCAACTTCTGCCCAGCCCAAAGGTGATCGGCATTTTCATCCATACAATGCCTCGAACGGAGCAGCCTGGATGCTGGTGTGGTAATTGTTGTTATACGAAAACTCTACCAAAGGTAGGTGCCTTTCCCAGCCGTTACCAAAGTTGTTTACACATGCTCGAAGCATGTCTTCAAGGGTTTGGATGGTGCGTTCCGACTGCCCATCCGTCTGAGGATGATATGCTGTGCTCATGTCTAAACGTGAGCCAAAGGATTTGTGCATCGCTTGCCACAATTCAGATGTAAAACGTGTGTCATGATCAGAAATGATGGAGATTGGCACCCCGTGCCTCGAAACTACTTCCTTCAGGTAAACGTCTGCTAAAGTAGAAAACTTATCCGTTTCCTTGATAGCCAGAAAATGTGCAGACTTGGTCAGTCGATCCACGATCACCCAAATGGTATCGTTTCCTCGCTGAGATCTAGGTAGGCCAGTAACAAAGTCCATGGAAATTTGCTCCCATTTCCATGTCGGGATCTCTGGTTATTGAAGTAGGCCTGATGGCTTCTGGTATTCGACCTTGAACCTAGCACAGGTCAAACATTTACTGACATAGGTCGCTATATTAGGTTTCATGTGGGGCCACCAGTATGTAGTTTTGAGATCGTGGTACATCTTATCCGAACCAGGATGTACTGAGTAACGAGACTTGTGAGCTTCATCCATCACAAGCTCACGTAGATTACCATAAACTGGGACCCAGATGCGCCCTGCCACGTAGTAAGCGCCGTCTTCCTTTTGTTCTAACCATTTCTTAGATCCTCGCAGGGACTCAGCCCTGATGTTCTCTTCTTTCAATGCTGAAACCTAAGCATCACGAATTTGAGCGGGAAGACTAGAGTGAATGGTAAGCTGTAACGCACGTACACGCTTAGGTTTGGTTTCCTTTCGACTGAGGGCGTCAGCCACAACATTGGCTTTGCCTGGATGGTACTTGATTGTGCATTCGTAGTCGTTAAGGAGTTCGACCCATCGACCCTGTCGCATGTTCAACTCCTTCTGGTTGAAGATATGCTGGAGACTCTTGTGATCGGTGTAAATGGTGCACTGGGTACCGTACAAGTAATGTCTCCATATCTTAAGAGAAAACACCACTGCTCCCAACTCCAAGTCGTGAGTAGTGTAGTTCTTTTCGTGAACTTTAAGTTGTCGTGATGCGTAAGCAATGACTTTTTCACTTTGCATCAACACACAACCTAGTCCCTGGATTGACGCGTCACAATAAACCACAAAATCGTCTGTGCCTTCAGGTAACGAGAGAATAGGTGCGCTACAAAGTTTTTCCTTTAGTTGTTGAAACGCTGATTCCTGTGCATCACCCCAACGGTAGGTGACACCCTTCTGAGTTAGTGAAGTGAGAGGTTGCGCAATATTTGAGAAATCCTTGATAAACCTTCAGTTGGTGTACGAGATGCAGGCCAATTCCTGATTGAGTCAACCTTGGATGGATCCACATGAATCCCATCCTCATTTACCACGTGGCCTAGGAAATGGACTTCACGAAGCCAAAAGTCGCATTTCGAAAACTTAGCATACAGCTGCTCTACTCGAAGAAGTTCCAAAATAAGTCGCAGATGATGCTCGTGTTCCTCCTGACTCTTAGAGTATATCAGGATGTCGTCGATGAAAACAATAACGAACTTATCCAGGTAAGGTTTGCACACTCGGTTCATGAGATCCATGAAGACCGCAGGTGCATTTGTCAATCCGAAGGGCATGACCAGAAACTCGTAGTGTCCATAACGAGTCCTGAATGCTGTCTTAGAGATGTCCTCGTCTCGGACTCTTAGTTGATGATAGCCCGATCTCAGATCAATCTTTGAGTAGAAGCTCGACCCTTGCAACTAGTCGAACAAGTCATCAATACGAGGAAGAGGATAATGATTCTTCACGATCACCTTGTTGAGTTCGCGATAGTCAATACACATTCGGAAGGTACCGTCTTTCTTCTTCTTCGCAAACAGAACTGGTGCTCCCCAGGGCGAAGAGCTAGGACGAATGAAACCCTTGTCCAAGAGCTCTTGCAGTTGCGTAGATAGTTCCTCCAGTTCTGATGGGGCTAAACGATAAGGTGCACGAGCTATGGGCGCTACTCCAGGGGCTAGCTCAATTTGAAACTTGACCTGACGATGAGGCGGAAGACCAGGTAATTCCTCAGGAAATACCTCAGGAAAGTCGCGTACGACAGGGATGTCTTCTATCTTCTTCTCTTTCGTTAAGGTGTCAGTAACGAGGGCTAGAATAGTTGTGTGGCCCTTTCGTAAGCATTTCTGGGCCTTAAGGAAAGATATGATGCCTACTACTGCACCACTCTTGTCACCACGAATCACGAGAGGTTCTCCACCAAAACGAGGGATGCGGACAACTTTCTCCTTGCAAAGAATTTCAGCTTGACATTGAGATAACCAATCCATCCCAATGACGACGTTGAAACTACCAAGAACGATTGGGATAAGGTCGATAGGGAAGGTCTGATCAGCAAAAACAAGATTACAACCTTTAACTATGTGTGTGGCCTCGAGACTTTTACCGTTTGCTAGTTCTACAATGTGCTTGGTGTTCAAAAGTGTTGGGGTACGCTTAAGCATCTGACTAACTTTTAAGGACACGTAACTAGTATCGGCACCCGAATCAAATAAAACAGAAACATAGAAGTCGTCCAGTAGGAACTTACCCGTCACAACGTTGGGATCGTTCCTTGCATCGCCCTGACCGATTACAAAAACACGTCCCCTGGCGCCGTTGCCATCATTGTTACCCCCATTGTTTCCATTCCCCTGGTTTTTGTTGTTGTTCTGATTCTGGTTCAGCTGTGGACAGTTTCTCTTGAAGTGACCTTCTGCACCACACTGAAAACATCCCTTATTACCCTGCTGTTGCTGGTTCTGTGGAGCTTGTGGTTGCTGCTGACGATTCTGATTTGCAGGATATGGGCTCCTGCAATCCTTGGCTGCGTGACCAAGCTTGTTACATCTCTGACAACGACCCTTGTTGCACGGCCCGCTATGGTGCAAGTTACATCGATTGCACTTAGGGTGATTTCCCTTGTACCCACTCTGACCCTGATTCCCAGAAGACTGCTGACTGAGGCTCTTGTAGTCGTCAGTTCTCCGCTGCTGAGACTGAGACTAAACAGAAGTAGAACCTTTGCTTGAATTTCCATCCTATTTGCGCTTGTTGTCGCTAGGAGCATCTGAAGTAGTGGTAGCACTAATACGCTTAGGCAGCTTGTTCTGCTCAACTGCCTGATCAGTGAGACGATGGGCTAGCCGTATGACTTGCTGGATAGTAGGGAGGTTAGCTGCAGTCACATGGCTCTGAATCTCTGGCACTAAACCCTTGAGGTACAGCTCGATACGTTTGATAGGAGGATCCACCATAGTAGGACACAATGTAGCTAGTTCGTTCGATCTCTTCGTATACGCCTCGATTTCGGACCCCATCATCTTCAAGTTATAAAACTCCACTTCTAGCTTGTGAATGTCGTCGCGATGACAGTACTCCTCTTTGATCAGATCTTTGAAGTCGTTCCATGGGGTGGCATTAGCAGCTGCCAACCCTAACATTTGAACCTGTGCGTTCCACCAAGTTAACGCAGCACCCTCGATTGTTCCAGTAGCAAATTTCACCCTGCGAGCTTCAGGGCATTCACACATCTCAAAAACGGATTCGATCTTCTCGAACCAGTGTAGAAGACCTACAGCTCCTTCTGTACCACTGAAGGTACTAGATCGACAGTCCATAAAGGTCTTGAACGTACATGCGGGAGGTTGAGCATGCTGACCTGTCGCGCGAGAAAGAAAAGACAAGATTAAGCACCAGAGTTGGTTCGCGAGAGTAGGATCTAAACATCATAGGATAGGTCGAAATGGCAGGTTATACCTCATGCAGGGGCTGCTGCGAGTGCCTCAGCAACTCGTTCGTTGATTAGAGCCGTTAGCTGGGCTTGAGTCAAGTTCAGGCGTCCACTCATGATCTTCACATCGAAGGAAACACAAGTAAGAAAGGTGTCGCGAAAGTGCGTAAGTGTGGAATGACAGAAGAGAGCAAGCACACAGGGTTTCAAACAATAATTGTTACGCTAACTAAGCATACCATGATCAATGCACTACTTAAGCTAACAGGTAGGCAATACAAACACAAACCATATTACCTAAAATGTTGAGCCTTGCACGTGGAGAGAAGTGTTGTTGTGGATCGTTGAGCACTGTACAGGTTATAGTCTGGTTTTGTCAAAAAGCTTTTCTCTTTTTAATACCAAGTTCACTATAACCAATGGCTCTGATACCAATCTGTCACACCCCCAAAATCCACAAGCGGAGTATCACCGCAGGAGGCGTGACTGACCAGGATCAGCCACCAATCATATTGAATAATGTATAATAATAAAGATAAAACCAACCACAATATAATTGGTGTTCAAAACAATTTAACCAAGTTCAAGTTATCAGCGGAAGCATAAAGTGTAAAACCAAAACACAAGTTTTAAAGTTCAAATGTTTAACATGGAACTCAACAGTCCATGTCCCACAACGACCTCTCCTTCTCGTGCAAGCTCCAAGTAAACACCTAATGACCTGCAAGGCATATAGTAACGAATCAACAACAAAGTTGAGCGAGTTCACAGTTGGTTGTCCATTTTTAAAGTTGTTCCAAAAACCATAAGTTCATTCAAAAACCCAGAGTTAACCAGTTCCTTGTTTCCCAAACCATAACCAGTGAGGGCTACCCCATGTTAACCACTAGACCCGTTACCATATCGACAACTGACTGGAGTTATGTTGTGCCCTACGTCAATGTCTATCATCATTGACTAAGTGCCCAGATCCATTAGTCCACCCCCATCCTCTGCGGCACGGTGTGAGGCTTGTCAAACCTAGTAGCGCTATTTAACTAATGACCCGCTCGCCATTGGCCCGACGATTAAGTCGATATAAAAATGAGGGACTTCATGATAGAGTTTTGTCTAGTAAGTTATATGTTGTCGTCCTTCCTATGGAGGACGGAGGCACGTAATCTACCCAAGGAGAATACGCGGGTTTAATGTTGTCATCCTTCCCAACGAGGATGGAGGTACATATTCTACCCAAGGAGAATATGCAGGTTACGTTTTAGTTTCTTAACCCATTCCCAAACCACCGGGAATCCCATGCCTTATAGAAATGTGAACTCACCTTAGGTTAGCTCGACAGATACACGAAAAGGTCACTTGAGCTATATGTGGTCAACCACGTCCTAACATGGTTACTATACAAGTCAGGTCTAGGTTCAAGTAGTGCACATAAGTTTTACACATAAACTAACAGGTTAAAACACGTAATAATCATGGCAAGCATATTCAACACGTTAACAGTCAAGTGCATAACATATCCGAACTTGTGCGACTCCAATGATTGGGCTCGCACAAGTCTAATGGCCCAACAGCCTTGTGCGATTCACTAATTGAAGCCCAATAGTATCCGACCCAACCTGTTGTGCGTCCAGCACAACTTGTGCGACTCACAATGGGTTGTGCGATTCAAAACATACTCGGCCCAAATAACATGAGTAATCCACATGCATACGGCCCAAACAAATAAACATGATTCAATTTGTGCGGTCCATTTATCTTGTGTGATTCATATGGTCTTGTACGATTCTATAAAACTTGTGCGACTGAGTTTTGGGCTTTAAGGCCCAAAATCATAATAAAGTTCAACAGATGTGTGTGGCCCAAGGCTTGTGCGATCAACACCGTCTTGTGCGATCCACTTCGCCTTGTGCGATCATGCATAACTAAACGATACACTGTGATTTATTGGTTGTACTCATCTTGTGCGACTGCACTTGTGCGACCAGGGCTTGTATGATCAGATCTTGTGTGATCTGATCTTGTGCGACCGACAAGCTTGTGCGATTTGTTATGTGATTTTCCTAAAATCATGCAATCAGTTACAACAATTTGAACAGTTTCTTGTTTTACAATTATTCGATCAATTCAAGCATTAAATCGGTCAACAGTTTCCAATCTTGTGTCAATCGATCAAATCAAAGGTTTAACAATTAATTCTTTTGACACTAATCAACATTCAATCATAAGCATAATCAGATCAAACGGTTTAGCTTTCTAAATTCTCATATGAACATCAAGACTAATCAACCGAAACATTCATTCATATTACTATCATCATCCGGTTCGGTTGTGTTAATAATCATCACGACCCTAATTACTTATGTATCGTCACAACACCAAGATCATACCAAAGCTTACATCAAACATACACATATTCCGAATTCCTATGATGAAATCTTCTAACAGAAACAAGCCTAGTTATCACAAACAATCATAGTAGGACAATCATACGAATATACAATAATGGAAAACTAACCGATAGAAAGGTAGACTGAGATTGAATCGAACAAGAAAGTCTTCGAGGAAGAGGGTGTTGCCGTCGGTCTTCGAAGAGAAGGGGGAAAGAATAGGTTTTGGTTTGTTTGAGTGTCTTGCAAATAACGAGGAAACAAAACCTCATTAGGGTTATGTGTTGGCTTAAATAGGGGAGTGGCCGAACCCTTGCATGGGCTGCCCCTTTGGTTTCGGGTTCAAGATGTGCAAGATTGGGCCGAGAGAATGTGTATGACAAAGAACGAGTTGTGCGGCCCAAAGGGCTTGTGCGATTTCATTATATACACATACGTTACACACTATCATATAATATAAACATAATATTTCATTTAAAACCATGTATCACATAATCACTTATCGTTCAAACAAGTTACATCAAAGTATAAAGGAAGGTTCTGAAATACGAGTTGTCGTAGTATTTTTGCAGAATTGTTTTCACATACTTTGATTGACTCAAAAATATTCCATCAATTCTTTGTTTTACTTGTAAACCTATGAAAAAGGTTAACTCACCCATCATACTCATTTCAAAGTGGCTGGTCATTAACTTTTGAAACTTTTTACAGAAATTTTCATTTGTTGATCCAAATATAATGTCATCAACATATATCTGGACTAACAAAGTGTGACCTTTGTGTGTTTTGAGGAAAAGTGTTGTGTCAATAGTCCCTTTTGTGAAGCCAGAATTGAGTAAGAAGTTTGAGAGTGTTTCATACCAGGCTCTAGGAGCTTGCTTCAAACCATACAAGGCTTTGTTTAATCTGTAAACATGATTTTGAAATTTTGGATCAACAAAGCCTTCTGGTTGATGCACATAAACTTCTTCCTCAATTCTACCATTCAGAAATGCATATTTTACATCCATTTGATAAACTTTGAAATCTTTGGATGCAGCATAAGCAAGAAAAATTCTTACAGCTTCTAATCTAGCTACTGGTGCAAAGGTTTCATCATAGTCAATACCTTCTTGTTGACAATAACCTTTGACCACTAACCTTGCCTTATTCCTGGTGATTATGCCATTTTCATCTGATTTATTTCTGAATACCCATTTTGAGCCTATGACTGATTTGTCATTTGGCTTGGGCACCAGATCCCATACCTTGCTCTTTTCAAACTGATCAAGCTCTTCTTGCATAGCTTGAATCCAGTATGAGTCATTTAGAGCTTCTTTGACAGATTTAGGCTCTATCTTGCTTAAGAACCCAGCAAATTCACATTCATGTGCTGTAGCAGATCTTGTTCTTACACCATCTGCTGGATTGCCAATGATGTCAGAATGAACATGTCCTTTAATCCATCTTAACTTGTTGTGAAAAGTTGTTGGTTCAGATGGATTTGAAGTTTCCCCCCTGAACAGTTGCCTCAGTTGTGTGTAGTGTATCAGAATTTTGGTGATCAGACATATTTTCATTGTTTTGATTCAAGATTTCTGATGCACTATTCATTTGTTCTGCAGGGTTAGTACATGAAATATCTATTGATTTGTTTGTAAGAGATTTATCATGTTCTAAGAAATCTTCTGTTATCATTTCAAAGAGATGTTCATAATTTTCTTGTTTGTCAAAAAAATTTACTTCTTTCATGTATTCATCAGAAACCTCTGTTTCTGATGGTCATTAAAAGAAACATATAGACTTTCTCTGATTGTCCTTGTGTTTAGAATAAAAATTCTATAAGCTTTTGAGGACAAAGAATAACCAAGAAAATACCCTTTTCTGCTTTTCTGTCAAATTTCTCAAGGCTTTCAAAATCATTGAAAACAAAACATCTACAACCAAATGTATGTAAAAATTTTACACTTGGAATTCTTCCATTGATAATGTTGTAAGGTGTTTTGTTGAGCCTTTTGTTGATTATGGTTCTGTTTTGGGTAAAACAGGCATTTGCTATAGCTTCTGCCCAAAAATGAGTGGGCATTTTAGCATAAGCAAGCATTGTTCTGGCAGCTTCTACTAAGGTTCTATTTTTTCTTTCAACCACCCCATTCTGTTGAGGTGTTCTGGGAGCAGAAAAATCATGAGAGATTTCTTTACTTACAAGAAAGCTCTCAATTTTTGAATTCTTAAATTCTGTCCCATTGTCTGATCTGATCCTTCTGACTGTAAGTTTTAACATATTTTCAATCTTTCTGATAAAATTAATGATCAGATCAGGAGTTTCACTTTTCTTTCTTAAAAATTCTACCCATGTGTACCTGGAAAAATCATCTACTATTACTAGTATGTATTTCTTTCCAGAAAAGCTTTCTGTACTTATGGGTCCACACAAATCCATATGTAAAAGTTCCAAATTTTGTGTGATAGAAGACTCAGAAATTGATTTGTGTGAGCTTCTTTTGGATTTTCCCATCTCACAAGCTTCAAAAATTTTATCCTTATTTGAGGATATGAAAGGTAATCCTTTTACCAGCCCTTTGCTTGCTAATTTGCTTAGGTTTTTGAAATTTAAGTGAGCTAACCTCTTGTGCCACAACCAACTACTTCCCTTGTTGATTTTTGAAAATAAACATAATTTTGGATGTTCATTTTCTTCTTTGAAATCAAAATAGTAAATTGATTGTCTTATCCTTTTTCCACTTAAATAAATTTTATTATCATCCATCCCTATTAACAAGAATTTTTCTGGTAAAAAGGTTACCTGAAAACCTTTATCACAGAATTGACCACAACTTAGCAGATTGTACTTTAAGCCTTCAACATAGGCTACTTTCTCTATGGTCAAACATCCATACCTTATGCATCCATATCCCATAATCCTCCCTTTCACTCCATTTCCAAAATTTACCATTTTACCCAGTTTTGAAACAAAGTTACTGAGTAAGCTCCTGTCTCCAGTCATGTGCTTGGAGCTTCCAGAATCGCAGTACCAGATCTGCTGCACATGATGGTCCTGAAATGGAAAAATTAGAGGGTTTTTGGTACCAAGACTTGCTTGGGTACTCTTTCTGATGAGATGTTAATCAGATTATTTTCTCTTGATGGCCTTTCATCAGAATATCTGTTATATGCTGAGCCATAAACAGACTTTTCATTTTTCTTTTGGAGATGGTGTTCAACAAGCTTCAGTATGTCAACACACATACAAGATTCTTTATCAGAATTTTCTGATATTCTTTCTTGTGATGGAATGAGTGGATAGTTTTGAAAAATTGAGTGAATTGCTTCTGGAGTCTTTAAAGATTCTTGTTTGCATTCACTCCTTTTTGGTTTAAAGTTGGGTTTTTTCAAAAGAGTATTCAGAACCGGTTGATTTGAGTAAGGCAAAATGTGGTTCTCTCGGTGCGTGCATGAATAGACAAACTTGTTGCACGACATAAGTAATGTCCGGTCTTGTAAATGTCAAGTATTGTAAAGCACCGGCCAAGCTTCGGTATAAGGTAGCATCTTCAATAAGTTCGCCATCAGAAGCCGAGAGTTGGAGTTAGTGTTGCAAGGGGTGGCACAAGGTTTGCACCCGGTCATGTTTGCTCGATGCAGAATGTCACACGTGTATTGAGATTGTGATAAGAATAAGCCGGATGAGTCTCTGGTGGCTGTAATACCCAAGAAATGATGAAGGCTGCCCAAGTCTGTCATAGCGAATTCCCAGGAAAGCATTGAAATAATGGAACTCAAGAGTGTGGAGTCTGATGCAGTTAAGACAATATCATCCACGTAAAGAAGAAGGTATGCAATACGAGTACCCCTTCGATATATAAACAGTGACGAGTCACAAGAGCTGCTCCGAAAACCATGAGAAGTAAGACAACTGGAGAACCGTGTGTACCAGGCCCGAGGGGCTTGCTTGAGGCCATACAATGACTTGCGTAGACGACAAACAAAATCCGGAAATTGTTTGTTCACGAAACCCGGAGGTTGATGCATATAAACAGTTTCATCTAAGTTGCCATGAAGAAACACATTATTGACGTCCATTTGGTGAATAGGCCAGTTTCGAGAAACGGCAAGACTCAAAACGGTGCGTATGGAGGCCGGTTTGACAACATGGCAATCGATTCCCACAGTTTGGGACTTCCCGTTCACCACTAATCGGGCTTTATATCTTTCCAGCGACCCGTCAGACTTAAACTTGTGCCTGAATAACCACATGTAGCGAATAATAGGCGGCCCAACTGGTTTGGGTACCAACTCCCAAGTCTTGTTATCCTGCAAAGCACTAAATTCATTGGTCATAGCCTGCAGCCAATTCGGATCCGAGTAAGCTTTGGTATAAGAGGTGGGAGGGGGTGAGATGGTGGTGGTAGTGGATGTATGAAGGTTAAATTTCGGGTTTGGTTTAGAGATGCCGGACTTGGCACGGGTGACCATTGGATGTGGATTGTGGATGGGGGGTGGAGATGGCTCAGGCGAAGGGATTGGTGTGGTAGGGTGGGTGACCGATTGTGGTGAAGATAAGTGTGGTGATGGGTGGCTTGGGGTGGTTTGGGCCGAGGATGGTGTGGGAGGAGGGGAGTGGGTTGAGTGGGATGAGGTTAGGCTTGTGTTTGTTTGGGCCGAGGCTGGTGTGGGAGGGTGCGAGTGGATTGGGCTTGATGATGAAGTGTAGTGTGGGCCGAAGGGGTAGAGGTCGGAGTCGAGGAAGTCGTAGTTGGGCTGGTGAGTGTTGACCGAGTGTGGGAAATTAGTTTCATCAAAGACGACATGCGGTGAGATGTGGACACGGCCGGTTTGAGGGTCAAGGCATCTATAACCCTGAAAATTGGAGGGGTAACCCAAAAAGATGCATTTGGTGGAGCGAGGAAGAATTTTGTTTAGCTGAGTGACAGACGCATTCGGGTAGCATGCGCACCCAAAAACGCGTAAGTGGTCATAGGTGGGATGACGGTGGTAAAGTGCAAAGGCCGGTGTAAGATGATTGAGCTTAGCGGTGGGAAGGATGTTGTGTAGGTAAGCGGAAAGGTGGAGGGCTTCTACCCAAAAGGTGGGTGTAAGTTGGGCTTGTACGAGTAGAGCCCGAATGATGTTGTTGAGACGGCGTAGCATCTGTTCGGCTTTGCCGTTCTGTGGTGAAGTTTGAGGGCACGAGAAACGAAGAACCATGCCATTGTCAGAAGCAAAATTTTTAAATTGATTATTGTCAAACTCACCACCAAGGTCACATTGAAATGTTTTGATCAGGCGGTTGAATTGGGTGTGTATATGTTTGTGAAATTTAGTAAAGGTAGCAAAGGTCTCATATTTAAATTTTAGGGGGTAAACCCAAACGTACTGTGTGAAATTATCAATGAGAACCATATAGTATTTATAACCAGATTTACTATAAACAGGAGATGTCCAAAGATCACAATGTATAATATCGAATGGAGCAAAAGTAATAGAAACGAAATTATTAAAAGGCAAACATTGACTGTTGGCAATTTGACAAGAAGAGCAAAACATAGAACCATGAGTCTTATTACAATTAATAAATTTATTAATGTAAAGAAAATTTAAAATAGTAGCTCCCGGGTGACCGAGTCGATTGTGCCAAGGAGTTTTTTGAGAAGCAGCGACAAAAGCATATGAGGGTGGGGTGAAAGGATAAAGGTCCCCCGTGCTATCATGGCGCGAAAGGAAGGTGCCCGTCTTAAGGTCCTTCAAAGAAAAACCAAAAGGATCAAATTCAACACTAACTTGGTTATCACGAGTAAATTTACGAACAGATAAAAGGTCTTTGATAACGGTGGGTGAGTGAAGGACATTATATAAATGGTATGTTTTGGTCGAAACGGTATGGGTGGTATTACCGGATCCGTTAATTGGCAATTTTTGGCCGTTACCAACGAGAATAGTACTAGAGGAATTAGACAAAGGAGTAGATATTTTACCAGCATGAGCCGTAATGTGAGAGGATGCCCCTGTATCCATGTTCCAATTCTGATCCGGGAATTCCTGTACCTGCATCAAAGAAAGAGCAGTGCCAAGGTCGGTTGGGCTTAAAGCATTTAGTGCATTTGGGTCAGAAAAAATGTTGGGCTGCTGGGCCGAAGGGTATGGGTTCGGTTGTTGTTGGGCTGGGGTGTGGTATTGTGCTTGTTGGTAGGCTAAGTGGGCTTGGTTAAATTGTTGTTGTAGTGGGTTAGAAGGTTGGGTAGGGGCCCAAGCTTGGGACAGGTAGGGGGGCGGTGGAGTCCAGGAAGGGTAATGGGCCGGTTGATTGTGTGAGGTGTAGGAGGGGTGGTTTGAGTAGTTGGGGCCGTAAGAGTTGGGCGGGTTAGTGTACCAGGAAGACTGATTTGGGTTACGGTAATTGCGACCACGGCCTCGGCCACGATAGCCACGGCCACGGGTGCGGGTATTGTCATAAGGGTATGGAGGGTATCGCGTGTTATTAGCAGGAGGGTTGGATGGTGGGTTGGAGGAGGTGTTATCGGCCTGTGTTGGTGTCGGGTTTTGAGACACGAGTACGGATTGAGTTTGGCTTAACCGGGCTTGTTGGCGTTGTTGTTCTTTCTGCAGGACAGTGCATGCATCATCCCACGTAGGAGATGTTTGGTTAATGATGGCTGCAGTGACATCATATTCAGTAGGAAGCCCGCGGACCAACTGCATCACCAACCGACTTTCACTAACGGGAAAACCGACATCACCCAACTGATCTGCTATCTCTTTCAGTTTCTGACAATATTCCTCCAAGGAGGAGCATGACCCGAGAGTCAGAGTGGTGAACTCATGTTCGAGAGTCGTGGCACGCGACCCTTTGTTGTTAAGGAACTGATTTTCGAGTTTGACCCACGCAGAGCGTGCGGTACCATCATTGTCGAAGATGCGAAGAACCAGTTTGTCCGAAACAGTTGCATATATCCATTGAAGGACTAATGCATCAATTTCGACCCAAGCTTCATGGTTTTCAGCGGATTTCTCGGGAGGATCCGAACCATCAATATGATCGAGGACTTTATATGCCTTGGCATGCAGTTTGAACAACCTGACCCACGTGGCGTAAGAGACCGACGTTCCGTCAAGTGTTCGGACTTTCGTCTGGATGTTTGTTACGGTATAGGCTGGATGAAGTGCTTGAGGTTTGGCAGTAGTAGGGGACGAATGAGGAGGTGATTGTTTGTCAGCCATGGCTGTCGAGACAGAAGGCTTGATCGGAAAAAAAAGGAAGAAGATGAGGGCGACGATTAGGGTTTAATCAGAGTTTAGCTCTGATACCATAAAACTAAATATGGTTCAGAAATAATCGTTGCCCCATCTCATTCACAATATCCCTTTATATAGGGAGGAATATACATCATACAAGGAAAACAATAATCACAATAAATGGTACAAATTATCTCCTAAATTATCTCCATAATTTACGTAGGTCTAGTTATTCTAATAGATTGGAGGTCTTATGTATTTAACTAACACAAGACCGGACATAACATTCGTAGTGAGCAAGGTAAGTAGGTACATTGAAAGACACACGCAAACACATTGGGAGGCAGCCAGACGCATTCTAAAATACATCAAGGGAACCATACACTATGAGATCGCATATAGCAAGGAATCTAGTCTTATACTGAAAGGATATAGTTATAATGATTATGCTGGAAACGTTGATGATAGCAAAAGCACATCGGGTTTTATCTTTCATTTAGGTTCTGGACCAATTTCATGGCAATCAAAAAAGAAAAAACGTAGTTGCCTTGTCTTCTACAGAAGCTGAATATATCGCCTTATCCATGACGGGTTGTCTAGCTTTATGGCTGAAAGGAATTTTAAAGGAATTGCATATCGAAAATAATAGACTTACTCTATTGTTATGTGACAACAAGTCTACTATATGCTTAGCAATGGGAAAAGTAAACACATACAAGTCAAATATCAGGGAAATAATGAAGACTGAAGAAATTGAAGTAAAGTTTTGTGCCACAAAGAATCAGAATGCACATATACTCACTCACCAAGGCGTTGCAGGCCAAGGACTTTGCACGACTTACGGGTCGTCTCAACATACACCCAATCTAGCTTAAGGGGGAGTATTAGATATATATGTTTAATATTTAAGCTAGATTATTATTAGTATTATTATTTGTAACTATAGTATAAGATAAACCTTAGTTTAGTATTTCATGTGAAGGCGGTGCCGTTTGATAACCATCCATATATATATATCTCTTTCATTGTAACATCCGACACAAATTCAATTCATAGGATATACAAAACAATATATTCTCTCTTGAAGATTTCCAACACTTAGGTGCTGTTTGTTTTTTCTGTAGGAAAAGGTCTGCAGTCTGCGGACCACATCTGCAGGAGAAGAGGTGGACCAAATGTCTGCAGTCTGCAAGGAGAAGAGGGTTTGTTTTTTTATATAAAACCTCTTCTAGGTTTAAAACACACACACACAACACACCTCACACACTGATCTCTCTCTACTCTCTCTCTACTCTCTCTCTCTACAATCTGCACCACCTTCACCACCGCCACCACTTCACCACCGCCATCATCACCACTTCTCCAGCGACCACCACTTCTCCGCCTTCACACCTCCACTTCTCCAGCGACCACCACTTCACCACCGCCACCACTTCACCACCGCCATCATCACCACCACCGTCACCACTTCACCACCGCCATCATCACCACCACCGTCACCACTACACCACAGATCGATGATGATGATGATGCAGATCGACCACCGCCACCACAGATCGATGATGATGACGATTTGGGGGTTTTGTTTCTGATCGATTTGGGGTGTTTTGTTTGCCATCGATTTGGGGGGTTTTGTTTCTGATCGATTTGGGGGGTTTTGTTTCCGATCGATTTGGGGTGTTTGTTTGCCATCGATGATGATGATGATAACAGATGATGACGATGATGGTGTCGGAGCAGGGGTGTCGGAGGTGGAGGTGGTGGCGGAGCAGGGGTGTTGGAGGTGGAGGTGGTGGCGGAGGATGTGGTGGTGGAGGTGGTGGCAGGGATGTGGTGGTGGTGGTGGTGGAAGAAAACGTCTGCCAAGAAGAGGTTCCAAGAAGACATGGGAACATGTCTGTGTGGTGAAGAGGTCTCGCAGACCTTTTTTAATGAAAGGTCTGCGAGAAAACAAACAATCTGCAGCATCCAAACGTCTGCCCGCGTCTGCGCGGCGCAGACATAAGTGGGCAGAAGTACTTCTGGCCAAAAAACAAACAGAACCTTAGATTATAGCTGATAGAGGAGTGGCTGGTGGTGGCGATTCATGAGAGAAAAAAAGGCTATGTTGAAAGAACAAAATACATTAATTATACAAATATTAAACACATAAACTATACAAATATTAAACAGATCAAACTATACAACACCAAATTCATGCAAAGGTTATGGTTAAAGAACAATGACAAATTATACGATAACATCAAGCTTCACCCACATCCTGGTTCCCATTTTTGTCTTTCTCTGGCATCATGCACTTTGAAAGCTTCATCACCACCCAAACTACGAAAAATATGGTATGAATCAATGCCACCAAACCACAACCCACCATCCCAATCACACAAATAAAAAAAGTCGCCTCACCAAAATACCCATCCGGTGACATCATACTCAATGATTCCAAATAAGTAGTCACCATAGACACCACAGTGGACATGGTTCCAAGAGTAAGCAACCACATCCAAAACTTATTCCTTAATGGAAATCCACTGATCAACACAAGGACTATGACCAATGAAATTATCATAGTGACCGTATTGTTTGCTAGAAACATGTCGAACTGATCCATGTCTACTTCTGTTTGAACTGCATTTCCAAGCGGATACATGCCATTTTGGGTGCTTGAAAAAGTACCACCTGGAGGGTAAATCCCCGAGTAGAATGACATCCCTGCTACCACTAAAGCAGCAACTATTAGAATCCCACGCTGCCTTTCAATCCAATGATGGTCAGCATTCACATACCAAGCCCATGTTCTTAACAGTAACCCTTTCCGTTTATTCTGTGAGGATTTCATTAATGACTGTAATGGTTTGTCAAGAGCTGGTCTAAGGTCATTTGCTCTCAACACACCTGCTTCCATTAGAATTTCTCTTGTTTCAAGTGATTTTAGATCTCGGGGACATTGATCCAAAATATCTAGTGCAGTTAATCCAAGTCTGTTTACAGCATTTCCATTAGCTTTGATGCTTGGTATCCTGAGCAAGTAGTTTAAAATCTGCACAAATTAAAATTTGTTCAAAAAACGTGTAAACAATTGCTTAACAGGGTATTGGCGGGTCCCATGTTATGGTTAAAAGAAAATATCATTAAGGATGTCTTAAGACCACATAAATTATACCTGTGTATGTTTATTGATAGAAGCAGCATGCAAAAGGGTGTTTCCACCCTGATCTGTGATCTTTGCCAACTCCTCTTCACTCCACAGTTCCACCAACACTTTTAATGATTCAATACGGTTATAAATAACACACATGTGCAATATGGTTTCTCCTGTCTCCGAAATCTCCTTAGCCGCATCTGGGTTTGCCTGAACCAACACTTTAACAACTTCCAAACATTCGTTCACGGCTGCCAAATGAAGAGGGGTTAACCTGTCTTGATCCCGGAAACAGCACAGATCGCGCCCACCCACCCGTACAAGTTCTTGGTCCATCTCTATGTTGTCATTGGCGGAGGCCAGGTGGAGTGGGGTTCGCCTTTGGGAATCCAAGGCTATAGCAAGCTTTGGCTTTTGAGTAAGAAGAACCGTGGCGAACTGATGGTGGCCGCGTATGGCAGCAATGTGGAGGGGGGATTCATTGAATCCGGTTAGTGAGAGTCTGTCAAGGATGAGTTGATCTTGATCGAGGAGTGCATTGAGTGCATGAACGTCGCCTGATAATGATGCTTCATAAAGCTTTGTTTCCATATTTTCTGATAGGAAAGACCATCCTTAATTCACTTGGTACACTTATACATAATTTGCATGACAATTTGGTGGTTTCTTTTCTCATGAGTAGTTGACCGAGACCTTTTCAAAGTCAAACAACTCAGAATATTATTGATGGTGACAACACGCGTACTTGCCAAGTAGCCCATTTTACCAGATATATTATGATACGATTTGGATTATAAAAAGATGTTTACTAGAGTTATGTTCTCATAAGGAAAGTCTAAAAGGTTTCTTTAAGTGTAAGTAATTGTGATTTACGGGCTCTGAATTTATTTAAGAATCAAAATTCGGACAAGGAAGATCACTATGAAAGCGAGGCAAGATATCTAGTTTTGACTTTTAATTTAAAATACAAGACACACTCATGAGACTCTATCATTTATCATGTTAATGTCAACTTGAAATGGTCTTAGTTATTGTTTTACACATCATATTTTATCTTTTTGTTATTTTATATAAATCCTTTTTTTATTATTTATAATTATGAGAGAGGGAGGAGGAGAGTTGGGATGGCAAACAAACTATATTAGAGTGACTATATGTTATCTATATGTGGTGGTTGGAGATTAGGTAATCTTTCAATAGAGTACTTGTGTTGGATGATGTACATAATTAGGTATCTGATTACAAAACATTCATCCAAAATATGTAAACTTTAAGTTAATAACAAGTTAAAGATTTGCTAAGTTAAAACATATCTTATGACTCCTACGTTTCATGTTGCTACCATACAGCACTTGAAGAAAGTTATGAGCTAACTTGCCTCAAAGCAACATGATAATTTTGACCAAGCTTCTCAAGTTCGGCCATCACGCAATCGATAATACATGGAGTGCCTTCAGGGGCACAAATTGATTAAAAACCAGATATTATGATATCATGATGCTGTTGGATTTAATGATCAATTGTCGATTAGAATTCAACGTTGCCGTCAAGGTACGACCCAAAGAGTTACACTTTGGGCAACGAACATTTAACGGTGTTTTAATCGTTCACAACTCTACATAATTATCTCATACGCATATAAAAAGGGATATGCAAAGGGAGTTGAGGGGGGTCGCTAATAATTGTTCTAAGCTTCTGCCAAAGACTCTGATGAAACAAGAACCTCAATTGCAATATTTGTTCAAAGGATTTATTTTTGGGCAAAAGAAAGGAGGCAATAGTTCAAGGAGGTTTAATTGGCTAGTACAAACAAACTTTCTTATTTCTTCATTTATGCAAAAAGGTAAGTAAAGTTTTGAACTTTATTTTCTTTAGATTAAGGTTTCGTTTGAAATCGTTTCAAACGAACAAATATGATTTCGTGGTCAACGGTCATCTAGCGAGATCGTTCGTTGAACCAAGGTGTCTTACTTGGTAGTCACGATTCTTTATTTTATTTTAACCTATTTTGATTGTAACGAGATCACTGGTGGAATCGGTTTAGAACCGAACCTCGTGTACATGTTTTTCCGCTGCGTTCAGTTTGTTTGACAAATTGACTAAAATTATTTTCTAAAAGTTACACGAAAATTCCAACAGTGGTATCAGAGCCACCTTACAAATCAAAGTAGGTTATTTTATAAAAGTATTATAAAGTAGTTTATAGAATTGCATGCTTAAAATTGAGTAGATTTGGCATAGGAATTTGTCACGTATAATAGTTACAGGCAAGTTTTTATTAAGGCCAAAAACGAACACTTGTCAAAGTCCTTTTTGACAAAATACTTGGCCTTAACCTATTTCGTTTAGCTTAATGATCGTACTATGCAAATCCGAGTCTAGAATCATTTTGTTTCATAACACGCGTACTAAATTAGTTTTTGGAGCTACGCGTGTTAAACACACAAAAAAAAAAACGGATATATTAAAATAATGTTTTTCAGTGTAAGCCAAACTAAAATATTAAAAAAAACGTAACTAAAGACTTTATTTTGAAAATAAAGTTAAAATTTTGATAAGTCTTTTCGTTACAATATCTAAAGGATATTTAGGTTTTCTTTTATGTTAAAGTTTATTTCTTTTATTGGATTGGATCTAAGATTAAGTGCGAGCACAAAACGGTTTGTGCTACACTTAATATGCTCGGTTCATGTTCTTGGGCTCGAACGAACCGAACATAATCTGAACCCAGAAGTGCATATTTATTTATTTATTTTATTAAGCGTTTTGCCATGAGATGTTTGTTACGTAAATAAAATTAATAATTAATACACGATCATTAAAACGACAATTTTAATAAAAGGTTTATTAAGTATTGGATAGGTAATTAAAATAAACAGTTTATTTTAAAATACAAAAATCAAAATTGGTTTTTCAAAAATTAAAAGTTAAGTTGAAAACCGTAATTAATAAAAGTTATTAATTAAAATAAATTTGCGATACGACCAACTTAGATTAAATAGGGTATTTAAAATTAATCGGTCGAGTGATTGAAAGGTGTTTCAAGTCGTCACAAATTAAAACGTAAAATTGAATTTTACAAAGGAATTGTATAGCCTATGTTCATACCATAGGCCGTACAAGTTTTTTAAAACGACCCGAACTGGTAATTTTATAATATAACCCAAATAAAATCGATATTCTACGCCACCCTAAATTAAGAACACCCGAACTGATCTATCCGAACCCCTGGTGCTAGTGTTTACCCTGCATCCTGGCCTACGGTTTTGGTTAGGGGTAGTTTCGCGATTTCCATGCTTACATGGGCCGGGCTACAGTTCTGATTTGAGGACAAATATCACTTGTACGACATGAGAACGAATGTTAGTGTTTACCCTGCATTTGTTTTCTACGGTTGTGAAAGTGGGCGTAGTTGGGGTTAACGTACCAATGCTTGACAACACTCGTCATGCGACCCCAAACCGAGAATTGTGTAGTTGACACAATTGATGATCGTCACCTACCCTTCAATCTGTGCCAGTGAAGAGTGCTAAGTCCATTCACTGAGTTATGGGGAGATGGGATCCCATCCTAATTCCTAAATTTTTGTAAATCTTGGGTCAAAATTGAATTAGGTTAATGCATGAAAATTACTAATAAAATTTTCTTCTAAATTCTACAGATGTCTACAAACAATTCTAATAACACCAAATTCTCGCTTAAGTCCATCCTTGAAAATGCTAAACTTGATAATTCTAACTTCATGGATTGGTACCGCAACCTGAAAATTGTTCTCAGGGCGGAGAAAAAGGCTTATGTCCTTGAAGGACCAATTCCCGAAGCACCTGCTGCTAATACGGGTGTAGCTCGTAGGACATGGGAAAAACATGTTGATGATTCCCAAGATGTGACATGTCTTATGCTTGCTATGACGATTCCAGAACTTCAGAAGAATCTGGAAAACTTGGGAGCATATGAGATGAGTGAGCAGCTGAAAGACATGTTTCAGCAGCAAGCTCGTCATGAGCGTTTTGAGGTGATGAGATCTCTCATTACATGTCGCATGCAGGAAGGTACTTCGGTCAGTGCTCATGTACTGAAAATGAATTCTTTCGCTGATCAACTGGAGCATCTGAACGCACCCCTTAGTAATGAGTTAGCTACGGATGTGATCCTTAACTCGCTACCCAATTCATATCATCAGTTCGTTTTGAACTATAACATGAATGGGTGGGAAAGAACGATCCCAGAGTTGCATCAGATGTTGAAAACTTCCGAGACAAACATCCCAACTAAGGGCAATCCAGTACTAGCGATCAGGGAAGGAAGAATTACCAAGAAGAAACTATCCAAGGGAAAAGGCAAGGCGAGTAAGCAAGACAAGGGCAAAGGCAAAAAGGTTGCCACTCCGAAGGCAAAGCCTCATAAAGATGCCAAGTGTTTTCACTGTGATGAGATCGTGCATTGGAAAAGGAATTGTCCCAAGTACCTGGCTGAGTTGAAGCTTAAGAAGCTGCAAGTAGGAGAATCCTCAGGTATACATGTTATTGATCTATTTTCCTTTTCGAGCAAGTCTTGGGTGTTTGACACTGGATGTGGTTTTCACATTTGTAATGATTTGCAGGGACTAAAAAGGATTAGGAAGCTGAAACAGGGTGACTTAGAGCTGCACGTTGGGAACGGGCAGAATGTTGCTGTGAAGGCAGTTAGAGAATTTATTCTTGAATTACCTTCTGGATTGTTTATTACTTTAGACAATGTTTTTTATGTTCCTAGTTTGACTAAGAATATTATTTCTGTTTCTGCTTTAAGAGAACAAGGTTTTAATTATGCTTTTGATATTGTTAATGGTAGCATTTCTGCATTTTTAAATAGTGTGTTCTATTTTGAGGTTAAGCCTCACAATGGTGTCTATGAAATAGACACTTCTAGCAATAGATGAAATAATATTGTATGCTCTCTTTCCTCTAAACGTGTTAAAACTAGCTTTAATCAAACATATCGTTGGCATTGTCGTCTTGGCCATATTAACATCAATCGCATGAGGAAGCTCCAGACCATAGGGATTCTAGAATCCACGGGTCAAGAGACTTATGATTTATGCGAATGTTGTTTAAGTGGCAAGATGACTAAGGCCCCTTTTACCGGAACTAGTGAAAGGGCCAAAGACCTATTAGGACTCATACATACTGATGTATATGGTCCATTCAGGACTATGTCAAGGAACGAGGAAAGATACTTCGTTACATTTACTGATGATTATAGTAGATATGGATATGTTTATCTTATGAAGTTTAAACATGAAACCTTTGAAAAGTTCAAAGAATTCCAAAATGAAGTACAAAATCAACTAGGGAAAACGATTAAGGCACTTCGATCTGATCGAGGTGGTGAATACATTAATCAAGAGTTTGATGAACATGTCAAGAAGTGTGGGATTATATCCCAACTAACTCCACCCGGAACACCACAACTCAATGGTGTGTCTGAGAGGAGAAATAGAACCTTATTAGATATGGTTCGATCAATGATGTGTCGTACAAACTTACCACACTCCTTTTGGAGTTATGCTCTTGAAACTGCTACACGTCTTGTTAATATTGCTCCTACTAAAAAGGTAGAAAAGACACCATATGATATGTGGCATGGTAAACCACCTAAAGTCTCTTACCTTCGCATATGGTGATGTAACGCTTATGTTACTAGTGAGTCTTCGGACAAACTTGATCCTCGCGGTGAAAAAAGTTGTTTTCATTGGATATGCATATCCGGTTGGTTATTATTTCTATAATCCTGCTGAAAATAGAGTTTTCACTAAGCGTTGAGGAACATTCCTAGAGGATGAGCTTATGGCGCGAGGAATTGGAGATAATCTTGTGGATCTTGAGGAATTTCGAGAACCACAAATTAATCAACCAATAGTCGAATCTGCCTCTCAACAAAATATTGTTGAACCTGAACCTGAGAGGATTCAGGAATCTGATGTAACACTAGGCGTCCGTAGAAGTACGAGGGATCGTCATGGACCTGATAGGTATTCACCTGATAGGTACGTCTTGATAATTGATCAAGAAGAGCCCTCAACCCACAAAGCTGCGATTTCAGGTAATGAATCTGAAAAATGGCTCGAAGCCATGGGTGTCGAGATGCAATCCATGTTGACAACCAAGTCTGGGATTTGGTTGAACTTCCTCCCGAATGTCGGACTGTAGGAAGTAAATGGGTTTTCAAGTTGAAAACAGACATGGATGGAAACGTGCAAACCTATAAGGCTCGGTTGGTTGCTAAAGGTTTTACTCAGACTCAAGGAGTTGATTACGAGGAAACCTTCTCGCCAGTAGCCATGCTTAAGTCTATCAAGATTCTACTTGCCATAGCTGGGTATTATGACTACGAGATATGGCAAAGGGATGTCAAAACCGCGTTCCTAAATGGACACCTTACAGAAGATGTCTATATGGAGCAGCCTGAAGGTTTTGTAGATCCTAAGAATCTTGAAAAAGTTTGCAAGTTGAATAAATCCATTTATGGATTGAAACAAGCATCTCGAAGCTGGAATCTTCGTTTTGATCAGAAAATCAAACAGTTTGGTTTCACTAAAAACGAAGATGAGCCGTGTGTTTACAAGAAGGCAAGTGGGAGTTCTATTACTTTTCTAATCCTATATGTAGATGACATACTTCTCATTGGGAACAATATCCCGATGCTGCAGGACGTTAAATCCTGGCTTGGTAAATGTTTCTTAATGAAGGATCTTAGAGAAGCTGCTTATATTCTTGGAATAAAGATTTATAGAGATAGATCTAAGCGGCTACTTGGACTTAGTCAAAGTACATATATTGATAAGGTCATTCGGCGTTTTTCGATGCAAGATTCCAAGAAGGGTCTCTTGCCAATGGCAAGTGGAACCGTACTGAATAGTCATCAGTGTCCCAAGTTAGACAAAGATAAAGAGGATATGAAAAAGGTTCCATATGCCTCTGCTATCGGTTCCATCATGTATGCCATGTTATGTACTAGACCGGACGTATCGTTTGCTCTGAGCTTGACTAGCAGATATCAAGAGAATCCTGGTAAAAGTCATTGGATTGCTGTGAAAAATATCCTAAAGTACTTAAAAAGAACTAAGGATATGTTTCTGATATTTGGCGGTTTGGAAGAAGAGATGAAAGTAAAGTGTTACACTGACGCAAGCTTCCAAACGGATCGTGACGATTCACGATCTCAGACAGGCTATGTTTTTACTTTAAATGGTGGTGCTATAACTTGGAAGAGTTCTAAGCAAAGTGTGGTGGCCCAGTCGACCACTGAATCAGAATATATAGCGACTTCAAAAGCTGATAAGGAGGCTATTTGGATGAAAAAGTTCATTGCTGATCTCGGAGTTATACCAAGCATACAGAAGCCTATCGAGATATTTTGCGACAATACAGGTGCAATTGCTCAGGAAAAGGAACCAAGGTCGCATCACATGTAACAACCCTCATTAAAAGTCCTATTTATTTTATTATTTTATCCAATAGGAAACCCTAATTGAGACACCCAAGTGATTCTGCACAAACCCTACAAATTTCAGAACAATCAGAATCAGGATTAGGGCCCCTAAAACTCAGGGGGGGGGGGTATTTTCTATTAACGATTATCCATTTAATTCGTTGTCGAAATAGAATTTTAAGAAACTGTTGACTCAGCAGGCCTAGTCCTAGTCGTGGCCACCCTATGGTCATTAGGTGTCCCTTGCGCACCGCAAGGGTTTATGCTTACGGTGCGCAAGGGGGTCAAAATTCGAGTATAAATAGCAGGCATTTGGGACTTGATTCTGTGCGTTTGTTCGACGATCAAATTCCAATTATACGCTGAGATAACGTCTAAATAGTCTCAAAATCACTAATTAGTATAGCGGGGTGCTGCTGCGATGCCGGGTATTAACTCAATCGCTGCTACGATTCAATGTCCGATCGATCTAAACTATCCAATGGATGTTTAAGCGCTATCCTTTGTCATTAGTTGTGATTCCGACAGGATGTTTGAGTACCACCCGAATTGGGGGAAAACTCTGTCCTTCCTTGTGAATCCGATGGCTGTTTAAGTGATTGCACTTTGTCATTCATTGTGAGGGTTTTAATCTCGTGAGTTATCGTAAATGCTGTATTAAGTTACCTACCTAGTTGGTGTGCACTAGGTTATAAGGCTAAATCAATAGGCTAAGCTCTGCTTGTAGGAATCTGCAATCTATTAAAGCTTATCTGTAGACTAAACTTTGCCCGTATGAATCTGCATGCTGATAATGTGAGTCATTCTCTTTTTATCAACTATTTTACAATACCTCAAATTATTTTCAAGGTTATAATTACAGGGACTAAGTCGTGGATATCTTAAATTACTGGCTAGTGGGGTATTGTGCACATTACTAATTTTCTCCCAGTTAGGTTCATTGACCTACTAGGGATAATCATCACTATTTAGGTTCATTGACCTAATAGTGGTATGACCATCGTCACCATTGTGACATGTCACCATTATGACAGGACGCCAGATAAAAATAAGATAGAAGCCATTGTAATCGCTCTTATGCTGTAATTTATAACACTGTTTTCTAGTTATAATTTGCAGTGATTAAGTCTTTGCCAATCTTTAAGAAGCAAATGTAAAAACTCTTAATGCTGTAAATTATAACAAATATGTTTTAAGTAAAATGAATGAACTCACTCAGTATTTCCTGCTGACAAAACCTTTTTAAAACGCGTTTCAGGTAATTACAGTAGATTGGAGTAAGAGGTGGATACAACACTGAAAGGCATCAAAGAAGTGGCTTATTTATTAATTAAATCAAATTAAGAAATATTGTTTTATGTAATTAAATTTATCTTTATTTAAGCTACCATTGTAAAACATGGGTTTATCCCATCTATTTAAATAAAATCCGGTGTTTTCTAAACTCTGATATTTTTTCCTAACTCACGGTCCTGATGAAATTTCCGCTGCAACGTTTTCAAAATAATCACCGGTACCACTGTGCTGTTCGCGACTCCCGATTCCGTCCAGGGTGGGTCGGGGGCCGTGACAGAAGGTGGTATCAGAGCCACTGCTTTAAGCCTTTAAGTGTTGTGATAATAATATCTAAATTTATATAAAAGAGTTAGGAGATTGCTATTAACTGGTAGCACACATGATAGCATTTAGACTTAAACTTAAGAAAAAATGCCTTAGTATAAACTTCGAGATAAGCTAAGTACTTGTGTAAATAAAGTATGATGAGTTTTGATATACCATAAGAATGGTAATTAGAATATTGCAAGATATGATAAATAAGCAAGAATTAATAGTAATTATTGCTTATTGATATTACTTGGTCTAAGAATAAGATATGTTACGGGAATACAAATTTCCTTAATTCTGGATAAAAGCCTAATAAAAGAGGCACTTTTAAAAAGATACTATTTATGGGAAATAGAAAATTTTCTCCGGCAAGACTGGGTATGGTGTAGCAGACTCTCCAGTTTGTCCGGATATACTGAGGTTACCTCTCCGGCGCGAACCGGGTAAGACGGGGTATATAATATGTCAAACAAGTGACAAGATTTCCCTAAATAGTATCATGACCAGATATCTGACTGGTTTTTTTGGAAATATGAATCTGTTAAAAACATGATTTTATAAAAGATATGTGAAATATGTGATTATATAGATATGTATATCTATAAGGAATTCCAAAAGCCAAATAGGAATAAAGCCCAAGCATCTGTGTCTAGATTTCTTTATCAGGAATTTCTTTTCCGGTATCAAACATTATTTCGTTTGATCATCTGTCTCATAGCCGTGTGATAAAATAAACAATGGAAACCCTTTAAGTTAAAATGCCATCAAAAGAATTTTTAAAGCATTGCCATAAACTATTAATGCAAGTAAGAAACATGTAAAGTTGTGGTAATGTACAAGAAAATACATGAAAATTTAATTATAAGGCCACAGAAGTTGAAGTATATCACACACAACTTTCGAGGCAAGACCTTTGGAAAATATAAATTAGGCACGATGACACCAATGTTAATTCCTTCAGTAGAAGAACTACTAATAAAAAAAGAAGCACTTTGCCACATGATCCTACAACCAACATAAATCTTATTGAGGTACGGTGTAACAAAATTTCACAACCATCGGTGCACAGTTTAAATCCGAGTCATAATTATTATCACTGAAAAATGAATTACATATTCTCTATTTTATTCGACATTTCCTTGTAATGTCACTTAACAACGGTTATTACACAAAATTTCCAGATAAAGTTCTTATATTTCTTTCGTTGAAATTCTAACTTCTGCATATAAAAGTTAACTTTCGTGTTTCTACTTTCCCTAATAGTCATCATACCATGAGGATTTCTTTCATAGTAGCGAATATTAATCTGTTTCATTTCCTGGTAAATTCACACGTTACACATGCACTGTTTGTTGCGCATGTGGTTCGTTTGATTTATGAAGACCACTAGAGGGCTTCATTCCGATTTGTTATTTTATAAAAACTCAAATATCATTCCGCTTTTTGCACTATGAACCACATTATTACAAAACAATAACTCTTTGATATCGAGTCAATAAATTTCTTGAAAAACTCAAATTTCTTTACATGGTTTTGTTGTGACCATGTCCGAACGTATTAAAACTCATTTTATTTAAACCGAGTTTAATTATTTGAATTTGCTCGCATTATATCTTCAATTCAAGGTTCCATATGATGAATTAAAACCATCATATTCGAAATAATCTTAACAAGCATTTCAATTTTCTGAAAACATGCTTGTGTGATCCTCGACTTCGTTAAATCATTTCTTTGATCACGATCATCTTGTGGTGATGTTTTCACAAAATCTAAAGATTTCGTTAATCTCGGATTTAATTATTTGACCATTTATATTGAATCCGCTTGGTTGATTTATTCTATACAAGCAATCTTAACACAAATCGTGTGCTAAGATAATAATACACAAATTCTTGTCATATTTCAGTGTATCTCTTAAAGATTCTTACAACATCAATCTAGCCTTTCGTAATAAGTATTGCTTTAACAATCTTCAAATGAAAAACATTATATAAAATTTATTTTATATGGAAACTTACATAAGTGATTACCTAATTTACAAAATAGTATTACTATATTCTTAAACCATTGAGGTGAAGAAATTATATTTTTATTTGAGGTATTCTCTCATTTAAGTTTATGTTTAAGTTATTTATTATTAATAATTTTATTATTAATAATAAATTAATAACATAAGTGTTAGTATTATTTTTAGGTACTAGGGTTATTGTCAAGGGCAGATATTGAATAGTCTAGCCTTAGTTAGGCATGGAGTGGCCACCTATGCTTAAACAAGGCAGCACTAACCAATATCCACCATGATAATGACTAATTAATATATATAAATTAAGTCATCATACTTATTTAGTAAATTTTAATTATATATGAAAATATATATACTTTGTACTGTAAGGAGAAGACATATTTTCATAAAATAATATAAGAATTAAAAGTACAAATAAAATTATATATCACATGTTTTGTGATAACTATGTATAGTAACACTCTAGCAAGAAAATGACCATATAAGAATAATATGGTAGTCATCAATTACGTTGGGTTAGGAGAACATTATACTATATAAAAATAGTCCTCATTTTCACTTATTTACAATATTTGTAAATACCTTCACAATGTTATATAATTTCAAAATGAAAATAAGTAATCACATAGAATCGACCCATTAAGTATTATATATCTACAAAATATTTTACAAATACTTTTGTACAATAAATATTTTTACACCTTTATTTAACGTTATAAATAAAAGTGATTTCTTTTACAAAATAAAATATTTTGTAATATAATAAACTTCATTGCGATGTTTTGTAATATATATATTATATAATAAATATAAGTTATTATACATAGTATAGTAAAATACTCAAATAACATTTATTTAAAAGTGGTGACCATTTACATATAATAAAAATGCGTAACAAATAATATATATTACATAGTATTTATATTTAATATGTAAGATACGGTTCAGATAGAGACACAAATAATATATATTACATTTGCTTTATAAATATAATATAATAGTTGGTCCTGCCAAAACAACTTGTTCTTATTATATCTTTAAGACATAGTATGAAAAATATAGTCACTAATAGTGTACTATCACATTGTTTCACAATTAAAACAACTTGGAACTTTAAATAATGATACACTAACTCTATTGTCTTTTGGTGTATCTTTGCAATTCATTCATCTCAGCACATTAATTTTCTTATAACATAATTTAATATTTGACAAATCATTTTTCATTCTTTTTGGAACCTGTCAATTCTAAGTCTTCCTCAGTTACCAATCAAAGTAAGCTTTCTTTTGACAAAGAATTTTATTAATTCTAAAAGTCATTCATATTCATTCTAAATATCTATTGATCATATATCTTTTGGCTTGAACCTAGTTGCCTTGGAAATTATATCATTACATCTCATTCGTTTATCATCGATTTCTTGAATTAATTCAGATGAACCATTAAATTCTACTTATTATACAACTCGTATTCATAAAATTTGATATTTAATTCTGTGTCATTTTGTTGACTAAAATATGACATAAATCTAAAAGAAATATCATAACCTAAATACACTTGGGAGCTGAAATCTGAGATGAAGAAAAAAAAAATATTCCTACTTATTCCAGTAAATCTCGAGGACGAGATTTTTATTAAGGTGGGGAGAATGTAACAACCCTCATTAAAAGTCCTATTTATTTTATTATTTTATCCAATAGGAAACCCTAATTGAGACACCCAAGTGATTCTGCACAAACCCTACAAATTTCAGAACAATCAGAATCAGGATTAGGGCCCCTAAAACTCAGGGGGGGTATTTTCTATTAACGATTATCCATTTAATTCGTTGTCGAAATAGAATTTTAAGAAACTGTTGACTCAGCAGGCCTAGTCCCAGTCGTGGCCACCCTATGGTCATTAGGTGTCCCTTGCGCACCGCAAGGGTTTATGCTTACGGTGCGCAAGGGGGTCAAAATTCGAGTATAAATAGCAGGCATTTGGGACTTGATTCTGTGCGTTTGTTCGACGATCAAATTCCAATTATACGCTGAGATAACGTCTAAATAGTCTCAAAATCACTAATTAGTATAGCGGGGTGCTGCTGCGATGCCGGGTATTAACTCAATCGCTGCTACGATTCAATGTCCGATCGATCTAAACTATCCAATGGATGTTTAAGCGCTATCCTTTGTCATTAGTTGTGATTCCGACAGGATGTTTGAGTACCACCCGAATTGGGGGAAAACTCTGTCCTTCATTGTGAATCCGATGGATGTTTAAGTGATTGCACTTTGTCATTCATTGTGAGGGTTTTAATCTCGTGAGTTATCGTAAATGTTGTATTAAGTTACCTACGTAGTTCGTGTGCACTAGGTTACAAGGCTAAATCAATAGGCTAAGCTCTGCCTGTAGGAATCTGCAATCTATTAAAGCTTATCTGTAGACTAAACTTTGCCCGTATGAATCTGCATGCTGATAATGTGAGTCATTCTCTTTTTATCAACTATTTTACAATACCTCAAATTATTTTCAAGGTTATAATTACAGGGACTAAGTCGTGGATATCTTAAATCACTGGCTAGTGGGGTATTGTGCACATTACTAATTTTCTCCCAGTTAGGTTCATTGACCTACTAGGGATAATCATCACTATTTAGGTTCATTGACCTAATAGTGGTATGACCATCGTCACCATTGTGACATGTCACCATTGTGACAGGACGCCAGATAAAAATAAGATAGAAGCCATTGTAATCGCTCTTATGCTGTAATTTATAACACTGTTTTCTAGTTATAATTTGCAGTGATTAAGTCTTTGCCAATCTTTAAGAAGCAAATGTAAAAACTCTTAATGCTGTAAATTATAACAAATATGTTTTAAGTAAAATGAATGAACTCACTCAGTATTTCCCGCTGACAAAACCTTTTTAAAACGCGTTTCAGGTAATTACAGTAGATTGGAGTACGAGGTGGATACAGCACTGAAAGGCATCAAAGAAGTGGCTTATTTATTAATTAAATCAAATTAAGAAATATTGTTTTATGTAATTAAATTTATCTTTATTTAAGCTACCATTGTAAAACATGGGTTTATCCCATCTATTTAAATAAAATCCGGTGTTTTCTAAACTCTGATATTTTTCCTAACTCACGGTCCTGATGAAATTTCCGCTGCAACGTTTTCAAAATAATCACCGGTACCACTGTGCTGTTCGCGACTCCCGATTCCGTCCAGGGTGGGTCGGGGGCCGTGACATCACAGCACGAAGCATATTCTCAGAAAATTCCACTACATACGGCATGTTTTGGAAAGAGGAGACATCGTAGTAGAGAAAATTGATACTGATCAGAATCTAGCGGACCCGTTTACTAAGCCTATACCTCAAGTGAAACACGAGAAGCATGCAGATAGTATAGGTCTTAGATATGCTAGACAGTGGATCTGATTTTGTAATTTAGTAATTTGGTGCATTTTGAACTGTAAACAATATTTTATGTTTATTTGAATTTAATGGTTGAATGTCTTTTAAACTATTATATTTGTGTTCAAATATTAGTACGTTAAGTATCTATGAATATTGTATTCTAAAATGTTCGTATTCTATCAGATTCGTGAGAACCAATCTGGTAAAAGACTATTGTGAATTAGATGGTTGATCCATATAATGGATACTCAAAGTGTTGAGAACCATATTCACTGATATGATTAGTTGAATCATATTGGGTGTCACTCATTTCAAAATGATCTTCATGGATCTTAGTCATAAGACATTTTGAATAGGTACGATCATTGTATCCTTAGACCTGCGGTACATACTAGAACTAACTTAAATGACTGGTTGCTCTTTGATTCTATCTAACGCTGTACGTAACTGGCAGTAATAAGGATAGTTTTGGGAATGATCTGAAGTTTAGTGGGAGTTGTTTGAAGCCAAAGAGATCTGTGCTTCTATACTTAGAAGAGGAACACTCTGGCGCCTTTCGTTGGTTTAAACTGGTGTTAAACGCGTGGCCACGCTCGAACTAGTAGTAGTTTGATAAACCACTTCAAATCAGGAACGAAATTAGAAATGGTTGAATAATATATGAGAATGAATAGGATCTATGTCTCATGTTCAACAAGTGTTCAATACAGAGGGATAAATGAGTCGATAACCAGGGCTATACTATTTGCATAACCAAAGGTTTGATTAGTGCAAAGAATTAGTTGACATAAATTTGTCATACCTTATCAGGGGCAATATGATGCAGCTAGGCACCCACTATTGTCTACATTGAAACTTAATCGGTCAATCGACCAAGTGGGAGATTGTTGGATTTATTGATCAATTGTCGATTAGAATTCAACGTTGCCGTCAAGGTACGACCCAAAGAGTTACACTTTGGGCAACGAACATTTAACGGTGTTTTAATCGTTAATCATCGGATCACGAAATAATAAGCGTAATAAAAGAAACGGGTAATTATTTAGAATAATTACGGAGAGCCGGATTAATATTATCATTGATTCGTTAATTATAATTAATATTGGATAATTAAAATGAAAGAGATAATTGTTATAATTATGAGATAATTATGTAGAGTTGTGATTAGATTACAATTCTAATGTTGATTTTAAATAAAAGATATACATATTATATCTTTAATTAGTTCCAATATAATCTCATACGCATATAAAAAGGGATATGCAAAGGGAGTTGAGGGGGATCGCTAATAATTGTTCTAAGCTACTGCCGAAGACTCTGATGAAACAAGAACCTCAATTGCAATATTTGTTCAAAGGATTTATTTTGGGCAAAAGAAAGGAGGCAATAGTTCAAGGAGGTTTAATTGGCTAATATAAACAAACTTTCTTATTTCTTCATTTACGCAAAAAGGTAAGTAAAGTTTTGAACTTTATTTTCTTTAGATTAAGGTTTCGTTTGAAATCGTTTCAAACGAACAAATATGATTTCGTGGTCAACGGTCATCTAGCGAGATCGTTCGTTGAACCAAGGTGTCTTACTTGGTAGTCACGATTCTTTATTTTATTTTAACCTATTTTGATTGTAACGAGATCACTGGTGGAATCGGTTTAGAACCGAACCTCGTGTACATGTTTTTCCGCTGCGTTCAGTTTGTTTGACAAATTGACTAAAATTATTTTCTAAAAGTTACACGAAAATTCCAACAGATGCGACGAAAGTGACGCTAGTATAGACCAGTTACAACTCAAAACCTTCAAAGACGAGGATGGATGTAGTTGTTAAATCCTTTTTTATAATTAGGGTTATAACATCTTGTTTATGTCCGAAAAAAGAACAGGTAAATCAGATATTTCATGTGATATAACGTTAATGATCTATACTTAAGAGAACGATAACGATAACCGTTTAAATGCTTTATGCGAGACCATCTTCTTTGTTAATGATGCCCTAAAACCCTGTTATACTTTTGAAAGATAGGGGATTGGGGTTTAACAGTTAGCCATTTTCTGTTAGTTTGGTAATTCGAACTTTACCTTGAAAGTAATGTAATCACTTGAATGATTTGCATTCCCCTCGATATGGTATATATACAGCAAAACAATAACAACCTACCATAAACTATGGAGCTAAGTATGGAAAATAGATAATTACAAAGTTTACAATATTATCACAAATCTCTTGATTGACTTCGTTGACTAACACGCCCCCTCAGTCGTAGCGGTAGGAGAACGAACGCAAAGACTGGACTTAAATCGTAGAAGAGAGGACGTGGTAATCCTTTAGTGAATATATCCGCGTATTGATAATCAGCCGGTATATGTAGAACACGAATATCTCTGACCCGGACCTTGTCACGGACAAAATGTATATCAATTTCAACGTGTTTGGTTCGTTGATGTTGCACCGGGTTTTCAGAAAGGTACAAGACGGAGATATTGTCACAGAGACTATGGTGGCTTGGCGAGTCGGTACATGAAGTTCAAGCATAAGGTTCCTAGGACAACTAGTCTCCGCTACCGTGTTTGCGACCCCACAGTATTCTGCTTCAGCACTGGATCGTGAGATAGTAGGTTGACGTTTCGACGACCATGAAACCAAGTTCGACACGACAAAGATACAATACCCAGACGTGGATCATCGCGAGTCGGGGCACCCGCCCCAGTCTGCATCAGAGTAGGCAATAAGTGACGAGGACTTAAAGGGGCTGATGTGTAAACCGTGTGATGAAGTGCCACGAATATATTTCAATACTCGTTTCATGAACTGAAAATGTGGTTCTCACGGTGCGTGCATAAATAGACAGATTTGTTGTACCGCGTATGTGATATCGGGTCTGGTAAATGTAAGATACTGCAGAGCACCCGCGAGACTGCGGTATAGAGTAGGGTCGGAAAAAGGAGACCCGGTGTCAGCACTGAGTTTGGAGGAAGCCTCAACGGGTGTGTTGGCGGGTTTGCAATTCTTCATCTTTACGCGTGCCAAAATATCCTCCGCGTATGATTCTTGTGATAAAAATAAGCCCCCATTATTATTTGTAACAGAGATACCTAGAAAATGATGAATTTTACCCAAGTCGGTCATGGCAAACTCTTTTGAAAGGGCTGAAATGATTTTGGTTAAAAGCGTCGGATTGGATGCCGTGAGGATTATGTCATCCACGTATAGTAAAAGGTATGCGAGTTGGTCGCCATGCTTGTATATAAATAACGATGAATCCGAAACAGCACTTTTGAACCCGCATTTAATAATGTAAGTAGCGAACCATTGAAACCATGCTCGTGGCGCTTGTTTTAGACCATATAGAGATTTTTGAAGCTTGCATACATGATTCGGTTTGTGTTGATCCTTGAAGCCAGGCGGTTGAAACATATAAACCGTTTCCTTGAGATCACCATGCAAAAATGCATTCTTGACATCAAGTTGGTGAATCGGCCAAGCCTTTGAAACGGCAAGACTTAGAACGGTGTGGATTGTAGTGAGTTTAACCACAGGACTAAATGTTTCATCACAATCGACCCCAACCTGTTGTGATTTGCCATTAACAAAAAGACGTGCTTTGTACCGTTGTAAGTGACCATCCACGTTAAACTTGTGTCGGAATAGCCACATGCACCTAATAACATGAGCATTCGAAGGTCTAGGAACTAAAACCCAAGTGTTATTATTCAATAAAGCACTATACTCATCATCCATTGCACTTTTCCAATTTGGATCGGATAGGGCGGTAAGGTGAGATGTGGGTATTGGTGAAATGGCATTAGTGTGTAGGATTAGTTTGACCTTCGGTTTGGTGATGCTGGCATGAAGTCGAGTGGTCATCGGATGAGTCGGTTGAGTGGGGTGTGGATTGGACTCCGCAATAGGGTCGTTAACGGGATGTGGAGGTGACTAAGGTTCCATTTGGGCTGAATGGCCTGAGGTGACCGAATGGGGGTGTTGCTGCCCAGTGATGGGAGCTGGGTTTGATGGGGTCGGGCTGGTTTGGGTCGATGATGGTGAGTGGGCTTGAGAGGCAGGTATCGATGATGAGGGTTGGGTCGAGAAGGTGTGTGGTGGCGAGGGATAGTTGTTTGCTGGATGAAAAAGGATTGGTGAAGGTGAGTCACAATCCAAGAAACTGTAATTCCTAGAGCCCGCTGAAGGAAGTTGTTTAAAAGGGAGGTTGGTTTCGTCAAACTCGATGTGACGAGATAAGATGACCTTCCCGGTAGCTAACCCAAGACATTGATATCCTCGAAAATTAGTGGGGTACCCTAAGAAAACGCATAGGGTAGATCGATGGTTAAGTTTATTTGGCCTTGTGGCGGAGGTGTTGGGGTAGCACGCGCATCCGAACACCCGTAGGTGATCATAAGTTGGATGGCGTTGATAAAGGGCAGACATAGGAGAATGCAAATTCAAGAGTTTAGTAGGTAGGATGTTATGGAGGTATAGGGCTACATGAAGGGCTTCGATCCAAAAGGAGGAGGGTAAATGGGCGTGGGTGAGAAGTGTAAGCATGATTTCGTTAAGCCGACGAATCATGCGTTCTGATTTCCCATTTTGTTGGGAAGTTTGCGGACACGAAAACCGCAGGTGAAGGCCGTGAGTCATGGCAAATTGTTCGAAGTTGTGGTTATCGAATTCGCCTCCTAAGTCACATTGAAAATATTTTATATGCACTTGAAATTGTGTGAGAATGTACTTGTGGAATTTTGCAAATTTTTCAAAGGTGTAGACTTGAATTTTAAGGGAAAAATCCAAGTATATTGTGTTTTATCATCAACCAAAACCATATAGTATTTATATCCTGATTTACTAGGCAATGGTGAAGTCCACAAGTCCCAGTGAATAATATCAAATGGAAATAAAGTTTGTGACATAGAAGTTGAAAACGGCAAACGTTTACTTTTAGCTAATTGACAAGAATGGCAAACAAGCTCATTATTACGTCTTTTGCAAGAAATAAAATTATTAGAAATAAGAGAATTGAAAACAGATAATCCCGGATGTCCAAGACGACTATGCCACGCGTCTTGATCATGGGAGAAATGGAAGGCGGAAGCGATATTGTTGGTGAGCGGGTAGAGATGACTGTCACTATCATGCCTCGTTAGGATCTTGCCTGTCTCGAAGTCCTTCACAGTAAAGCCAAAAGAAATAGATGTCCAATTATCAATATTAAATTGACGGACGGATATAAGATTTTTAACAATTTTGGGTGTATAGAGGACCTTTTTAAGGTGCAAAGGTTTAGTGGGGGTAGGTATGGTTGCGTTACCCGATCCATGAATTGGAATACGTTGACCATTTCTGACGAGTATAGAACTAATTGAACTAGATAACAAAGTGGAATTTAGTTTACCTTCATCGCCTGTAACATGAGTGGTAGCACCGGTATCCATGTGCCATTGATCGTCGAGAGTGCCCGTATGCATGCTAGCAAACGCCATGTGCTGAACTTGATCCTCTACTTCTCCCATATGCATATTATTAAAAGCAGTGCTCAGGTCCGTTGGGTCAAGTGCATTGTATTCGGTTAAGTGAGCCTGAGCTGCTGGGCCTTGATTGGTAGGGGGTTGTGGGCTGTTATAGGTTGGTCCATTTGAAGAGGAACTGGGATGGGTTGCATTGGCCCACGGTGGGGGAGCCCAACCGAGTTGAGTTGGGTATGGACAGGGCGGCGGCGGTGGCATATTCCAATAATTGGGCCATGAGGGCATTAGGCTTGGTGAGGATGTCCAGTAGGAGGTATTGCGGCGTTGTTGTTGTTGTGAGAATCCATTTGGAGGTTGACGAGAGGTATTCCATTGAGATGACTGGCCGGAGTTATTGCTGAATAATGAGGGCACCTGTAACGTCATATTCGGCGGGTAAACCGCGCACCAGTTGGAGTACCAAACGTTGCTCATCGATTTTCGAATCAAGGTCATTTAATTGTGTACCAATGTCCTTGAGTCGCTGACAGTAGTCGGCTATGGAGGCGGTATCACGTAGCTTGAGGTTAACAAATGTTGTTCAAGAGCAGCAACCCGAGGGCCTTTATTGTTGTGAAAAATGCGTTTGATACGATTCCAGGCCTCAAGAGCCGTGGATTCATTTTCGAGAACACGAACCAAGAGGTCATCATCGAGTGTTCCATAGATCCATTGGAGAACAATGGAATCTATTTTCTTCCATGATGCATGCGTTGGGTCGTCTTTGGGTGGAGGATCGGTGCCGTCGATATGAGATGACACTTCATAGCCGGTTGCATGAAGTTGAAAAAGTTTTACCCACGAGGAATAGGATACCTTCTTACCATCCAACACACGCACTTTATGTTGGATGTTAGTGACTGTGTAAGCAGGGTGCAAAGGAGGGTTGGTTTTGGCAGAGGTGTCAGTGTCGACAACTTGTTTGTCACCCATCGGTAAAGGAGAAATGAAGGAAAAGTGCTGGAGGCCGGACCGAAGTCGGCAAGGACCGAAGTCAGTAACGAAAAAGGAAGGGGGAAAACTTTAAGCTCTGATTACCATGAAAGTAATGTAATCACTTGAATGATTTGCATTCCCCTCGATATGGTATATATACAGCAAAACAATAACAACCTACCATAAGCTATGGAGCTAAGTATGGAAAATAGATAATTATAAAGTTTACAATATTATCACAAATCTCTTGATTGACTTCGTTGACTAACATACCTGTTGTCATGATGAAAGATTTGCATTTGATTGTTCATGTTTCTTGGTTGCTACTACATATTTACATACAATAAAACAATGATACATGCACACGAGTATTACTTCAATAATAATTTATTTTTTGCATTTATGTATGATGTGTGTAATGATAAAAGTTATTCTATATTGTTTGTGTTATGTAAGTTTTTAACATAAGTTTGGTTTAAGAAAACGCATCTGTACATATATGTAGTGATGAGAAGCATTGTATAACTAGAAATGAAACGAAGCGGTCTTTGGTCAGATTTAAAGAACAAAAAAATTATTATTATATATACAAATACTAAACACATATATAATTACATTATCCATACAAATATTACACACATCAAACTATACAAGTATACAACAACAATAAATTCATGAAAGGGATGTGTTGAAAGAACAATGACAGACTATAGAATAACATTAAACTTCACCTGCATCCTGGTTGCCTTGTCTGTTTGTCTCCGGCTTCATACACTTTGACAGCTGCTTCATCACCACCCAAACTACGAAAAATATCGTATGAATCAATGCAATCACCCCACAACCCGACATCCATATGAGGCAAATCCAAACACTCACCCCATCCACATACCCATCCGGTGCCATCATACTCAATGATATCCAATAGCTAAACACCATGGACACCATAGTTAACAGGGTTCCAAGAGTAAGCAACCACATCCAGAACTTGTTCCTTAACGGAAGTCCACTGATCAGCACAATGACTATGGCCAATGAAGCTATCATAGTGACCGAATTATTTGCTACAAACATGCTGAACTTATCCATGTCTATTTCTGCCTGAACTGCATTTCCAAGCGAACCATCTTTGGTGTCTGTAATAAAACCACTCGGAGGGTTGATCCCCGAGTAGAATGACACCCCCGCCACCACTAAAGCAGAAACTAATAGAATCCCACGTTGATTTTCGATCCAATGGTGGTCAGCATTCACATACCAAGCCCATATTCTTGATATCCACCCTTTCCGTTTATTCTGTGAAGTATTCAATATTAATGACTGTGATGGTTTTTCAAGAGCTGGTGTAAGATCATTTGCTCTCAAAACACCTGCTTCCATTAGAACTTCTTGTATTTCAAGCGATTTGAGATCTCGGGGACATTGGTCCAAAATATCTAGTGCAGTTAACCCAAGTTTGTTTACAGCATTTCCATTAGCTTTGATGCTTGGTATCCTCAGCAAGTAGTTTAAAATCTGCACAAATTAAAACTCCATTCAAAAAACATGTAAACAATTCAATTACAGTTGGTTAACAGAGTATTGGCGGGTCCATGCTATGGTTAAAAGATAATATCAGTAAGGAGGCTCCAAGACCACATAAATTATACCTGTGTTTGTTTATTGATAGCAGCAGCATGCGAAAGGGTATTTCCACCATTATCTGTGATCTTGACCAACTCCTCTTCACTCCACAGTTGCATCAGCACTTTCAATGATTCCATAGAGTTATAACTAACACACATATGCAAAATGGTTTCTCCGCTCTCTGCAATCTCCTTAGCCGCATCCGGGTTTGCCTGAACCAGCACCTTAACAACTTCCAAACGTTCGTTCATCACTGCCAAATGAAGAGGGGTTAGCCCATCTTGATCTTGAAAAGAGCACACATCTCGCCCCCCTGTCTTCACAATTTCTTGGACCATCTCTAGGTAACCGTTGGCGGAGGCCAGGTGGAGCGGGGTTCGCCTTTGGGAATCCAAGGCTATAGCAAGCTTTGGCTTTTGGGTAAGAAGAATGGTGGCGAATTGATGGTGGCCGCGCAGGGCAGCAATGTGGAGGGGGGATTCATTGAATCCGGTGAGTGAGAGTCTGTCAAGGATGAGCTGATTTTGATGGAGTAGTGCATTGAGTGCTTGAACGTCGCCTGTTAATGATGCTTCATAAAGCTTTGTTTCCATATTTCGGATATGAAAGAGTGAAAGACCATCTTTTACATGCTTATTTTATACATATGCAGCTGGTTTCATAATAGAGTAGTTGACCGATACTTTTTCAAAGTCAAAACAACTCAGAATATTATAGATGGTGACAACCCGCGAACTTGCCATTCATTTTACCTGATATATTATTATACGATTTGGATTATATGAAAGATGAATATATACTATAGATTATGTTCTGATAACGAAAGTCTAAAAGGTTTCTTTAAGTACAAGGAATTGTGATTTATGGGATCTGAATTTCTTTTAAGAATTGAAATTCTGACAAGGAAGATCAATATGAAAGCGAGGCAAGATAATCTGGTTTTGACTTTTAATTTAAAATACAAGACACACTCATATCATTAATCTTTGTTAATGTCAACTTCAAATGGTCTTAGTTATTGATTTAGGGGTTGACTTATAATACAAAAGATTTAAAAATGGTCTTAGTTATTGAGAGTGACAAGTGTCCTATGGGTAATTAAATGGAAAAGGGTAATTTTGTCTAAAAGAGGAAAGAGAATATGCACATGCAAGTCACATGCTATTTCCCCCCTAACTTTTAAACGTCCGTAACTTTTTTATACATCATTTGTTTTAAAAAAAAATTATACCATAAAATCGAGCGTTTTTTTATCTTTAATATGAGTACCATATTGTTATATTTTTCAAAAAAATTTCAAAAACCTAGTTGCATATTACACAATGGACATGATGTAAAACACAATGTAAATTAGATTAAAAGCACAATCAATGACAACAAATAAAGACACAATGGACAACATACTAAAACACAATGAACATAACGTATAACACAATGACGATAACATATAACACAATAAGAATCAGACAAAAAAAAAAACACAATTGATGACAACAGATAAAAGACACAATTAATGACAGCAAATAAAAGACACAATGGAGAGCAGATGAAGACACAATGAAAAACAAACTAAAAACACAATATATAACAAACTAAAACACAATGAACAAGATAATAAAAAAATTGAACAAATTATTAAACCAAAATGGACAACATATTAAAACACAATGAATAACATATTACACAATGGACATGATGTAAAACACAATGTAAATTAGATTAAAAACACAATCAATGACAACAGATAAAGACACAATGGACAACATACTAAAACACAATAAACATAACGTATAACACAATGGCGATAACATATAACACAATAAGAATCAGACTAAATAAAAACACAATTGATGACAACAGATAAAAGACACAATTAATGACAGCAAATAAAAGACACAATGGAGAGCAGATGAAGACACAATGAAAAACAAACTAAAAACACAATGCATAACAAACTAAAACACAATGAACAAGATAATAAAAAAATTGAACAAATTATTAAACCACAATGGACAACATATTAAAACACAATGTAAATTAGAATAAAAACACAATCAATGACAACAGATAAAGACACAATGGACAGCATACTAAAACACAATAACCATAACGTATAACACAATGGCGATAACATATAACACAATAAGAATCAGACTAAATAAAAACACAATTGATGACAACAGATAAAAGACACAATTAATGACAGCAGATAAAAGACACAATGGAGAGCAGATGAAGACACAATGAAAAACAAACTAAAAACACAATACATAACAAACTAAAACACAATGAACAAGATAATAAAAAAAATTGAACAAATTATTAAAACACAATGGACAACATATTAAAACACAATGAATAACATATTAAACACAATGACATGAACTAATAACACAATTTATAGAAAACCCAGATATAACAAAATCTTCATTGTGTCATATATTGTGTTATAGGATTTTATAAAAACGCAATGGATAGAACTCAAATTAACATTGTGTTATAGGTTTTGATAATAACACAATGTATAGAAACTCTACTGACCAAAACCCAGTTAAAAGACACAATGACCTGAACCTTTAACACAATGCCAAAAAACCCAGTAAAAATGAAAATTTTTATTTTATTTTTATATGATAATATGGTACTCATATTAAAGATAAAAAAACGCTCGTTATTATGGTGAAATTTTTTTTGAAAAAAAATGTCGTATGAAAAAGTTATGGACGTTTTAAATCGATGGTGGAATTGGCATGTGCCTTGCATGTGGAGAGAGAAAATCCATAAATATAGGATTCCTTTTATGCCCTTCTATTATCTTCTTTTCCCTACAACCAATCTCAACCCTCCAAATCTAAGATCAATGGACTAGAATCCTTCTTACACTTCTTATTTATTTTATCCTTTGTATTTGATCCTAACCCATTGATTTGATTTAGATACCATATTTTATCTTTTTGTTTATTTTATGTAAATCCTTATCATCAAATAAGAAGTTTAATCTTACTAAGAAGGATAGGAAGTCATTCTAGCCATCCACACGACAAAGTAAAAATACAAGTGGCAAGGGTATTTTAGTCCAACCTCCATCAAAACCACCTAACACCTGCACATCAATATTTCACTATTTGGAACTCCAAATTAATCAACTCTTTCTCTCTCTAGAACCCCATCTCTCTGTCTTCTCTCTCTGCATTCTGGTAGCACCATCGTCATTGCACCAAAACCCACCACCGCTGACCACCACCTATCACTACCCATTTCCGATTTACCCACCCCAACCTCCGACAACAACCACCTGCACCATCTCACGCAACACCACAACACCTGAAAGTGCCATTCATTGTTATCCTTTTCTCTGTCAGATCTCGACAACACACGGCGGACATTCCTTTTCGTAGCGATGTTCAACACACCGTGCGCTCTCCTCGACAGTCGTCATATGTGTACGACGGAGAACACCGGAGGTCCGATAACAACATGATTTTGAAGGAAACGAGTGAGCTGCTACTTAAGAGGTAACTACGGTGCATATCATTGTGGAGTGAGGAAAAAAAGTGAGGTGTATTTCAATGGTTTTTCATTGCGTTTTGTTAATTTTTGGAGATGAATTTCATTGCGTTTTATTAATTTTGGAGACGAACGAAGGAGTGACGGTTCTCTTTGTCATTTGGTGCAATTATGATGCTCATTCTTTTGTTTTAAGTATATCTTATGGCTCTCAGTATCCACACATCCCCCATTTTTATTTGCACATCCCTAACCCTACATGAAGCGTATTAGGCTATATGGTTCCTCTGAGCCCAAGCGTATTGATCAATACGCTTCCTATTGGACAACTTTTCAGATGTTTTTCAGCCAATGATTAGGGACCATAGGAAGTGTATTGCCCTATAAGACCCTAGAAGAATTTTTGTTTTCCCACGGCACCATATTGCTCTTTGCAAACTTTATTTTTTTAATTTGAGTTAGTTTTTTTTTTTATAAAATAATGATGGTTTTTTTTGTTATAAATTTTTGTAAGCAACGTAGTTAAATTAAGTAATCCAAACAAACTAAACATATACATACATTATAACTTACCAAAACAAACATATCCTAATTAAACGGAAAATTAAATCATTCATACATCAAAACATAAAAACTAAATTGTTCGTACAATATTGCATCATATAAAAACATCACACACCAATATCGTCATCAATCCTCGTTAAACTCCTCTTCAGACTCCTCATCAGACTCCTCGTTAGACTCCGCGAGCTCCTCCTCCGTAAATGTCGGGCCACGCCTAATAGAGGGCGACGGGTTGTGCCGCGTACAGGACGTGCCCGGAGCCTATAAAAAATTTAAACAAAATAAACATTACATAATATTAAAATTTTTCATAAAAAATGAAATAAAAACAAAATAACATACATGCATGGAAATGTCGAACAGAGGAAAGAGCGGCATCCAAAGGTCGGGCTGAGAATAAGACGGGCCTGAAGCCTATAAGAATTTAAACAAATTATCCATTACATTTCATAACATTAAATTGATCATAGATAATGAAATAAATATAAGATAACATACCTGCATGGACGGGATGGGCTGAGTAAATGATGGCATGAACGGGTCGGGCAACTGCGTATAGAACGGGCCCCGACCCTGATAAACTCTTGGTGGTGGACGGGGTGGAACCGACATACCCATATGCTTACACATTTCACCCATGCCAGTCATCATCCACCCCATGTCATCATGCAACCGGTCCATCTGGCGACCGTGAGATGTTAGAAGCCACATCTGCTCATCCTGGTTACGCAAAATCCTATCGAGAAAACGGTTGGTTGACCGAGGCAACCTAACCGCACGACAAGCCTGACGATTCGCCTCGACAAACCTATAACCAACATTAGGAATGTTTACCGCCACTTACATCCCTGTCATCGACCTCATGTCCAAATATTTGCAGGGAGCCGGTGTCAGATACTTAACATCGGCCCAACCAGAGTACCGACCAACACTCTCGGCTACCTGACCGATAAATGATCCTCCATATATACTGCCACGACGCTGCTTTCTCCAACGTGTGACAAAATAATCCACCAAGCAGAGATGGAGGGCGCACGGATGGCCAGTAAATAAACAATAGAGATAGAAAAGATCAGCCTTCGTTATGTGCTTGCAACTCTTGCCACGGGCCGCGATGCCCGTGCTAATGCAATGATGCAAGTAACGAACTAACGGGTCACGAATGTCCGAGGATCGGGCCTCCTCCGCTTTGGTGTATTGACCGTCACCGATGGTGGGCCACCAGGCAATCAAGTCATCGTCGGGCATAGAATCGATAGCCGTGGTATACACGTCATGAACCAACTCAGAATCCGTGTAAAACCGGTGGCGACGGTAAATTGACGAAGTGACATCTGAAACACCTCGCCGAACAGACGGAATGTAATCTCGGGTAGTGGGGCCGGCAAATTCGGATCATCAAAATCCGAGTTCGCCTGGTCAGCCGGTCGAGGTCTATAGCGGAATGTGGACCAGAAGAACCGTATTAGAGGGAATCAGGGGAAACGTATTGGCCTATATGCTTCCTTTAAGGACCAGAAGAACCGTATTGGCTTATACACTTCCAATAGGGATGCATCTTAAGCATGTAACAATATGAATCATTGATGTATTACAAAATACATCCTTTATTCGTGTATAGTTTGTACAATTTTCCGTTATTTCTAGTTTCGTTTTAGTTAGAATTGCGTGCTATTGATATATTTGCGTTTATCCAGGTCTTGGTATTGAATATTGCTGAAAATGGAGTGGAACCGAGCTAAATTGCTAAAACACTAAGTCTTGGAACAAGCTTAAAAGAGTTAGAATAATTTTGAAGAGTTTTGGGATGTTAGAGCTGAATTTTGGATGCAACTTTTTGTGGAAAAAGGGCCGTCGCGTCGTGCCACGGCTAAAAGGGGGTCCAGTCGCGTAGCGCCAAGAACAAGCAAAGGAAATCTGATTTTAAACATGGTGGCGTCTCGCCACCACAAGTGTTATTACCCGTCGCGCGACGCGACGGGGTGGTCTGACGGCCCAGATTCGTTTTTGTGCTAGGGTTTCGTATTTAAACCAAGTTAATCATCATTAATCAAGAAGTTACGAATTCAAGAAACCCTAGGCGATTTTCAGAGCTGATTTTACGCTTTTCAGAGTGCTTTGGCTTGCGGGAATCATCCGATTGAAGCTTGGAGCATAGGAAGGAAGATTGTTCGGGTCTTATCTCCCGGTTTTCGTTATTTTCTTATTTCGATACTTTTAAGATGAATTCTTGTTTTGAACTTGTTTTGTTTATTTTAGACATCACGTTTTCAGGCTAAAACCTTCGTTACTACCTAGGTTAGATGATAGTTTAATGAAGTTTGGATTTTCTTTAACGGTTTCTATTGTTTGGTTATGGATTGATCTTTGAAAGTAAATTATTCTAGAACCTTTAATTTGGTGCGTTTGCGTATTTAATTTTGATTGTTGATTATTTGTTGGTTCACATAAGTTTTGGTGGATGTATTTCACATAATGAATTTGTGTTGATTTTTCGCATCCTTGCGGGTTCGGGTGATCTTTGGGTAAATCGGCCGATAGCCTTAGAAACAGTAATTAAAATTCAAATTAGAATTAAGTATTCTGCTTAACTTGTCGCTGAGAGGCTCGAGTTAGTTATTAGGTCTCGGTGCAATATATAGCTAAGACAGGTTTTGAGAGAAGTCAATCTTAGTTCCCTAATTGCATCTGTGTCTATTAAACCAAGTTAGAATCTAGGATTGCCTTAGATTGTCGCGCTGAGAGGTAGATAGTCGTATTAGGGCACTTTTAGAGTCGTTAGAGGACTGAGAGGAAGTCTAACAATCGGTGTTCACAACAGCCTTGTAGGGTTTCCTAGGTTTCTTCCTGAGAAGGGTCGGGAAGTCTTAGTTTGAAATACCTTAGGGTTTAGTACTTCACGATCCCGATTCCATACCACAATAGTACCGTTAGAAATCCATTCCTAGTTAAACTGGATTCAAGCCTAGGTAGTCGTTAATCTCATTTGAATTAAACCTTAGTTCTTGTTCGTGTCATAGTCTAGTTTTATTTTAATTTCAATTTTAGGATTTTAGTAAACCCCCCCCCCCCCTTAAAACACAACAATAGTTAAGTCGTGTCAGTGTCAAGTCTAAATAAAGTCTTTAACGTGATTAATTAGAGTCCTTGTGGGTTCGACATCCGGACTTGTTTTTCTTTGCTAGAGTCGACCGGTTCACTTGCCGGTGAGTAGTTTAGTCAAGTTAGAGAGTCTAGATTATTATTACTTGAGTCTAAATTTAGGGTTATTTAAGTTTATTTATTTGAACTACTTATTGCACATCAAGTTTTTGGCGCCGTTGCCGGGGACTCTTGGCAATTGCGTTAATTACTTTGTTTGGATTTCAACTGATATCTATACGTGCTTTTTGTGTGTTTGTGAGTCGTAGGAGTCCAAGTGATTTTAGTGTCTTTTTTTATTTTTAGAGTCTTTTGTTGGAGTCGTCTTACTTGTTTATTCTCAGTTTTGCAGTTCATGCCCCACACGCGTTCTCATGGACCTGTGAAGCCGCCGATCGACAAGTCTTCCTTCTCCACACCCAGTTTACAGGTTAGAAAATCTTCAACTTCATCTACAACCCCTTCTGACTCTACACTACAATCTAAACCACCGAACTTTGACTTCACCCCGAAGTCGTCACCCCACAACTCCCCACCACCTAGTCCACCACCAGTTCACCAAATGGCCGAAAACCAAACTGTCCACCAACGCTCCACCGCGGGTTTTATCGCAAACTCACCCATCACCATCCCTGAAATCACCAATGACAAGTCCTGGCAAATTCCCTCATACATCATGACCGCCATTAACAACTCTTGTCAGTTTCACGGTCGTGATGATGAGGATGCGCCTGCACATATCAACCGTCTCACCCGTCTGTGTAGCACCTTCGGCATCGAAGGTGTTAATCTTGATGCCCGCTATCTCCAAGTCTTCCCTTTTTTGCTTGCTGGCCGCGCAGCCACATGGCTCGATTCGCAGCCAGCAGGTACTTATACCACTTGGGCTGGACTTAGAGATGACTTCCTTGCTAAATATTTCCCACCTGTGAAGGCCTCTCGCCTTCGAGATCAGATCCATTCATTCAGAATGGAGCCTGATGAACCATATCACTTAGCTTGGGAGAGGTTTCAAACTTTACTCTCGCGTTGTTCCCAACATGGGCTGTCGGATTGGGCTTTAGTAGAAAAATTTTACAATGGTCCCACCCCTGAGTGTAAGGCCCGATTCGACACATCTGCAGGAAGCCATCTTATGGGAAAGAAAACTGTGACTGACTGCAATGATCTCTTTGAGAGCTTCGCTCATGCTGATATAGATCATAGTGCTACCAGCAGGAATTCCAATCATGTGAATACTTCCTCATCTTCTCGAGGGGTAAACCAAGTCGTCTCGGACTCAAAGGTAGCATCTCAACTTGACTATATCACCAAAGAGTTTCTAGAAATTAAGAAGAAAGTCGATACGTGCGAAGTTTGTAGAGGTGGACATGACACCGTAGATCGCCCAACACTCACCCTAGAATAGGTAGAGTACATAGCAGGTCAAAATAGGGGTCCAACTAACCCATTCAGCAATAGTAACTCTAATTGGCGTGCTAATAATTATCGCTCTTCGGGTAACCCCCTAGTTTTCCATCAGGTCAATATCAAAGCAGGGGGCCAGGTTTCTATTCTAGTGAGGGTTCGGGTCAAACATGTCAATTTGCTAGTTTAGGTTTAGGTGCACAGTTCAGAGGTGAGGGGTCAAACCAAGAGGTTCAACCTAGGAATGAGGGGTCAAATAGTAGTCTATCTAGGATAGAGGACCTTCTTACCCAACTAGTGGTTAAGGATCAGGCTACCCAACGTACCTTAGAAGAACACGCTACATTCCTAAAGAATAATCACTCAAATTTCTTAGACCTTCAAAGGCAAGTTGGGGATATTGCACGCCAGTTGCAAGAACGACCTCCCGGTCAATTTTCGGGAAATACAAAGCCCAACCCATCTGGTACTTTGAAGGCAATTTCGACCCGTAGTGGTAGGACCTTAGGAGAGGTAGTGAGACCCGAGAGTGTCGAGGTAGAAGATGAGGACCCCGTAGATGAGGAGATTGAAATGGAGGCACCCGGTAAAGTGCAACCTAGGTTAATCCCAGCAAGTACCGCACACACCGGGGGGCCTTCAAGTGAGAAAAGTATAGGAAAGAGGCCTATACAAGTTGTTCCATCACCCACTGTTGATCTTTCCCGTGCTCCATTTCTTTCCCGTCTTAAAAATCAAACTTATTCTAAAGAGTACGGGAAATTTTTAAAGATCTTTAAGCAACTTAGAATCAACCTTCCTTTCATAGAAGCCCTTCAATCGATGCCTAAATATGCAAAATTTTTAAAGGACCTTCTAAAACGTAAGGATAGGTTTCCAACATTCCCTTTAGTGGAGGGTGTTCTGCTGTAGTCTTGAACAAGGTCCAGGAAAAATTGACGGATCCGGGCCTTTTTACCATTCCATGCTTGTTTGGGAGTGATACCGAGTGTAGGTGATACGTGGTCAAAAACCGGTGATTGTTTGTGCTTAAGTTGATGTTTTTACATAGCCTTTAATCTTGAATAGCCTACTTTTAATGGGATTTGTGTTTTACAGGTCTAAAAGAGTTTAAGGAGCTAATCGGGAGCTAAACGGAGCACCGGGACGCGAATCAGATCAACCGTGGATGTGAAATGAACAAAACCGGGTTAATCACAAAGATTGGATGTGTTTTGTGGAATGTTAATGGATTTAAATGAATATATTGGAAGATGGCATGATAGAAGGCTGAATTACGAATACGTGGGCGAAAACGGTGAGTAAAACGGAGCTATAACGAAGAAGTTATGAAGAAAACAGTTTCGGACAAAACCGGCAAAACCAGAGGCCGTCGGGGACGCCCCTATGGCCGTCGGCGACGGGCCTCCGTTTGCTGAGTCGCGACATCTTGTTTCTTGTTGATCTTTGACGAGTTATAACGTTTTGTTTGACCATTTTTCGGGGGTTACGAACCTTGGGAGGTAAAAACACCATATTGGAACCATTCTTGATCATCTAATCCATCCCTAACCCATCTCTAACACCACCACTACTCTCCTTCACCCCTAACCCTAACCGAATCACCTTCACCATCATCATCAAACCCTCTACCATCATCCCCAATCGATTCTCCACCGAACCCTAACTCCTACCCTCCATCATTCCTCCAAGACTCAAGGTCATGGCTCCGTGTTCGTGCTCGTCATCTGGTGATCGCGTCCATCTAACCATGAGCGGCTAGTCTCCTTGGTTTCACCCCGGTGTAGGTAGTTGTTTAACTTAGGGTTTTGTATTGTTTCTTGCTTCAACTTTGTGACAAATTGTCTTTGATTTTTGAAACCATTGACAATAGTTTACATTTGTTTCGTATTCGTAAATTGTCGAACGATGTTAAAAGTTATGACTTTACGAAATGGTTATGTGTAGTTATGCATTGTCTTGGTTAGGTTTTACTTGTGTTGATTACAAAGTGCATTCTTGTCCGTTCTTCGGGACGTTGATAGTTATTGGCACCTAAGTCACGGTACACTAAATCCGTTAATCGTTATGCAATTGAGTTGAGTTTAAAACTTGTAAGAACCCCTAGGTTTGCAATTACCGAAACCGGGTGTGGAACTTGTTTCTAATTTCTTGTTTCAATCATTTAGTAATTTAGGTTGCAATCTTAGATAATCAATAGTAGTTTTAAATAATATCAATTTTTCGGCTTATTCCGACTCCTTTTCAAAACCAAACAAACAAATAAAAATTAGCAAGCTTCATAATCAATTTGTACATTTTTGTAAATAGTCTAGCTAGTCGAATAGGTCGTGCGATACTGACCACATGCTCTTCGTGGATTCGATACCCGACTTACCCTAGCTACCTAGGTTTAATTGGGTTTTTGACTGATCGGGACGACACGGTCACCGTCAAAATGGCGCCGTTGCCGGGGAGCTAGTGCGCTTAGTATTTCATTGCTTGTTCGATTTTAGCTTAGTTTTTCTTTCTTGTATATTCGTGATTTTACTTTGGGTGGTCGAGCTTGTTTGTGCAGGTACATGTTTTGCAGGTATCATCTTTCGATATGAATTGGGTAGACGATGATCCGTGTGAGTGTTGCGGAAGCGGAAAGCATTATTTAGAGGATTGCTCTGTTTTCTACGAAAAAGTTCAAGCCAACAAGGATCGGGAAGACTACCTTAGCGGATTGTATGATTATAGGAGGGCGGATTATGAAGATTTCAATGGTCCATCCTCACATTATCCATACACTAGACCACCTCCACCACCAGAGCAAGATCAGTCATGCCCTTGTTGTGGAAAAGTTCACATACATGAAGATTGCCCAGTGTTTTGGAAAGATCCAGTGTTTTGGAAAGGAAAAATAAAGTCCGGTGACAAATTGTGTTTGATTTTTGAAACCATTGAAAATAGTTTACATTTGTTTCGTATTAGTAAATTGTCGAACGATGTTAAAAGTTATGACTTTACGAAATGGTTATGTGTAGTTATGCATTGTCTTGGTTAGGTTTTACTTGTGTTGATTACAAAGTGCATTCTTGTCCGTTCTTCGGGACGTTGATAGTTATTGGCACCTAAGTCACGGTACACTAAATCTGTTAATCGTTATGCAATTGAGTTGAGTTTAAAACTTGTAAGAACCCCTAGGTTTGCAATTACCGAAACCGGGTGTGGAACTTGTTTCTAATTTCTTGTTTCAATCATTTAGTAATTTAGGTTGCAATCTTAGATAATCAATAGTAGTTTTAAATAATATCAATTTTTCGGCTTATTCCGACTCCTTTTCAAAACCAAACAAACAAATAAAAATTAGCAAGCTTCATAATCAATTTGTACATTTTTGTAAATAGTCTAACTAGTCGAATAGGTCGTGCGATACTGACCACATGCTCTTCGTGGATTCGATACCCGACTTACCCTAGCTACCTAGGTTTAATTGGGTTTTTGACTAATCGGGACGACACGGTCACCGTCAGTAGGGCCCTAGCCGATTTAGGAGCGAGTATAAACCTAATGCCATATTCCATGTATGAGAGGTTAGGTCTAGGAGAGTTATCCCCTACACGTATGTCTTTGTCTCTAGCCGATAGATCAGTGAAGTATCCACGTAGCATAATCGAAAACCTTTTAGTTAAAGTGGATAAATTCGTCTTTCCCGTAGACTTTGTCGTTCTTGATATGGAAGCCGATGAGAAGGTTCCTATCATTCTAGGACGCCCATTCTTGTGTACCACCAAGGCTATCATCGATGTTTTCGACGGAAAAATCACACTCCAAGTCGGTGAGGAGAGAGTTACTTTTGAGATAGAACGCTCCATGGAACACCCTAGTGGTTCCGATGATCTTAGTAGTCCTTGTCATTCGGTCTATTTCATAGAGTCTTTCCTATCATGTGTCGACCATTGCTTTGACTATATTAGTGGAGCCGATTTAGTTGAGAGTAAGTTAGATGAGGTAGTTGAGAGTAAGTTAGATGAGGTAGTTGAGAAGGTAGAGGAGGTTGTGAGTGAGAGTGAGGAAGTAGACGAGACCGAGTGGGTCCCCGAAGTGCTAGAGTTGAGTGAAGTGAAAAGTGAGATTGAGAGTACACCCTTAGAGAAACCCGCCCCACTAGAACTTAAGGTTCTCCTATCCCACTTAGAGTATGCTTTCTTAGGTGAGGGTTCCGATTTTCCCGTCATTATTTCGTCTAAGTTAGAGGAGGGAGAGAATGGTAGGTTGTTAGTGGTGTTGAGAGAGAATAGGGAAGCCATTGCATGGCGACTTTCGGATATCAAGGGAATAAGCCCCGCCTATTGTACCCACCGGATACTCATGGAAGATGATTATAAGCCAGTGGTGCAACCTCAACGGCGCCTAAATCCGAACATGCAAGAGGTTGTTAAGAAGGAAGTGTTTAAGTTGTTAGATGCTGGGGTGATATACCCTATTTTCGATTCACCATGGGTTAGCCCGACCCAAGTTGTCCCAAAGAAGGGTGGGATGACGGTGATCATGAACGAAAAGAACGAATTAATCCCTTCTCGTACCTTTACCTGTTGGCGTGTATGCATAGACTACCGAAAGTTAAATGACGCCACCCGGAAATACCATTTCCCCTTGCCATTCATTGACCAAATGTTGGAGCGTCTAGCGGGTTAACAATTCTATTGTTTTTTCGATGGATTTTCGGGTTATTTTCAGATCCCAATCACCCCGGAGGATCAAGATAAAACGATGTTCAAATGCCCTTACGGCACTTATGCGTATCGCCGCATGCCTTTCGGGTTATGCAACGCTCCGGCTACTTTCCAAAGATGCGTTGTTGCTATATTCAAAGACATGCTTGAGACTTCTATGGAGGTTTTCATGGATGACTTCTCGGTTTATGGTACCACTTTCGATCAATGTCTTCTCAATCTTGATAGGATGCTTAAGAGATGTATAGAGACAAACCTTATGTTGAATTGGGAGAAACGTCACTTTATAGTGACTGGATGGGATAGTGCTAGGTCATAAGGTGTCTAGAGAGGGGATAGAGGTGGATAGGGCCAAGATAGATACCATAAGTATATTGCCTCCACCTACTAGTGTTAAGTCCGTTCGTAGCTTCCTAGGTCATTCGGGATTTTATAGGCGTTTCATTAAGGATTTTTCTAAGATTACGCGCCCCATGACCCGACTTTTAGAGAAAGATATACCTTTCGTCTTTGACGAAGAGTGCATCAAGGCTTTTGATTTTTTGAAAGAGAAACTCGTAGTGCCCCTATCCTTGTTTCGCCCGATTGGAGCTTGCCTTTCGAGCACATGTGCGATGCAAGCGATTATGCCGTAGGTGCGGTTTTAGGTCAAAGAGTCGATAAACACTTTCATCCAATCTACTACGCGAGCAAAACTTTAAATGATGCTCAAGAGAACTATACCACCACGGAAAAGAGCTCTTAGCCGTAGTGTTTGCGTTTGATAAGTTTCGCTCATATCTTCTGCTTTCCAAAACCACCGTGTTCACAGACCTCGCCGCTTTGCGCTTTCTTTTCCAAAAGAAATACGCGAAGCCACGTCTCATTAGATGGATTCTTTTGCTCTCCGAGTTCGATATCGAAATTAAAGATAAAAAGGGAGCGGAAAACGTGGCCGCCGACCATTTGTCACGCTTAGAGGATCCTAAGAGAGAAGAAGTTTGTGAGGATTCCATAGGAGACACTTTTCCTCATGAAACCATAGACTTTGTTAGTGCCGAGGTAGAGGGTTTGCCATGGTTTTCGGATTTGGAAAATTATTTAGCAACCGGCGATCTTGTGAGGGGTATGTCCTACCAATAAAAGAAAAAGCTTTTTAGGGATGCTAGGAAGTACATTTGGGATGACCCGTACCTATTTAGGATAGGTGGAGATAGAGTGCTTAGGAGATGTGTTTCAAAAGAGGATGGGATGGACATCCTTAGACACGTGCACGAGGGTTTAACGGGAGGCCATCACGGGCCAAATGTGACGGCACAAAAGGTTTTCGATAGTGGCTTCTATTGGCCAGCGGTAGTTAAAGATGCCATAGAGTTTGTTAGGACATGTGACCGTTGCCAACGTACCGGCAACATCTCATCCAAGGATGAAATGCCCCAAAATCCCATCCAAGTTCTTGAAGTATTTGACGTTTGGGGTATTGATTTCATGGGACCTTTCCCCTCATCGAGTGGGAATAGGTACATCCTCGTGGCTATTGACTATGTCTCAAAGTGGGTGGAAGCTCAAGCTTTGCCCACTAATGATGCCCGAGTGGTGGTGAGATTCCTTAAGAAATTATTCACACGTTTCGGAGTCCCTAAAGCTATCATAAGTGATCGTGGTACGCACTTTTGCAATTCTGCCATGGAAAAGGCACCTGCTCGCTACGGTGTCACTCATCGTCTTTCTACCGCATACCACCCACAAACTAGTGGCCAAGTAGAGAATGAAAACCGAGGGGTGAAGATAATCTTAGAGAAAATGGTAGGAAAAAGTAGAAAGGATTGGTCGGAAAAGCTCGACGACGCTTTGTGGGCATTCCGCACCGCCTACAAAACACCGTTAGGAACCACGCCCTTCAGATTGTGTATGGAAAAGCGTGCCATCTTCCGGTAGAGTTAGAAGATAGAGCTTTGTGGGCATTGAAAACCGTTAACCTCGACCTTACCGAAGCCGCAAGAAGGAGGTTCTTCCAAATACATGAATTAGAGGCTCTAAGGGATGCCGCCTATGAACGATCTTGGAGTATCAAGGAAAAGACTAAGGCGTTGCATGATAGGAGGTTGCGAGGATTGAAGGAGTTTAAGGTAGGTGATAGAGTGCTCTTATTCAATTCAAGATTGAAATTGATAGCGGGGAAGTTGAAATCAAGATGGACCGGACCGTACGTGGTAAAGGAGGTGTTTCCATACGGTACCGTAGAGTTATATGACGAAGTCGATAAAGGTGCGTGGAAGGTAAATGGTCATCTCTTGAAACATTACTTGGGAGGTCCCATTGATACTACCGAGGAGGAAGAAATTCCTCTAGAGGACCCACCCACCTTCACCGAACAGTGAGTTGAGGAAGCTTCGTTTGTAGAGTATGTACCGTTTGTAAATTTCGTTATTTTTCATGTTTCTCGTGGTTTTTCGTGTTTTTGTTTTGTGTGTTTGAGAAAATTTGCAGGAAACGTACCATTGAAGAGTTGAATTTGCGAAGAAAACGTCATTCCAGGTAAGTCCCATACTTAGAAAAAATTTGGGATGGTTTGGGTAAGGTTTGGAAAAAGTTAGAAAATTTTATAAGTCCTAAAACATGAAAAAATTAGAAACCTTATGTTGAAAATCGTCCGTGGCGTCGCGCCACCGTGAGAGACACTGTTCGTGGCGTAGCGCCACCATTAGGGTCAACAAAATCATGTTGAACTGCAAATGTTTGAACCTTTTCACCTGAACCGGTCCGTGGCGTCGCGCCACGGCTAATGCCTTACATGGTGGCGCCCCGCACGATGGTGTTGATTTCAAATTAAAACTCTTTTCAATTACCAGCTATCCCCAAACACCCCAAAACCCTTTGTTCTTCCTCTCCACCGCCGATAAACCAACACCCACCCTATCCCCTCCATTAAACCACCAAAACCTCACCATTTTTGGCCAAAATTTCACCCACGTGATCGGTTAAACCTGCCGAACAAAACCCACACCAAATCTTCATCATCCAGCCACCATATCGAAGCGATTTGGGACCTACCACAACTCAAAAAATTTGAATTTTTCTTGCATCATTCACGTTTCAGGTATGTCTCCTTGCATTCTTTTCTTGTGTTATTTGATTCGAGTCTTTATGTGAGTCTTAGGGTTCGAGTCAGATCTGAACAATTGTTGAGTCTGTCTTGTTTGAGTTGCGGTTCATGAGTCTTCGAGTTAGTTCTGTCAGTCGAGTCAATGTTAGTTGGTCCGGTTGAAGTTTAGTTGAGTCGAGTCCTTCTTGTGATTTGGTTTGTTAGGGCAGGCTAGTCCACCCCCAGTTCACCAAATGGCCGAAAACCAAACTGTCCACCAACGCTCCACCGCGGGTTTTACTGCAAACTCACCCATCACCATCCCTGAAATCACCAATGACAAGTCCTGGAAAATTCCCTCATACATCATGACCGCCATTAACAACTCTTGTCAGTTTCACGGTCGTGATGATGAGGATGCGCCTGCACATATCAACCGTATCACCCGTCTGTGTAGCACCTTCAGCATCGAAGGTGTTAATATTGATGCCCGCTATCTCCAAGTCTTCCCTTTTTCGCTTGCTGGCCGCGCAGCCGCATGGCTCGATTCGCAGCCAGCAGGTATTTATACCACTTGGGCTGGACTTAGAGATGCCTTCCTTGCTAAGTATTTCCCACCTGCGAAGGCCTCTCACCTTCGAGATCAGATCCATTCATTCAGAATGGAGCCTGATGAACCATATCACTTAGCTTGGGAGAGGTTTCAAACTTTACTCTCGCGTTGTTCTCAACATGGGCTATCGGATTGGGCTTTAGTAGAAAAATTTTACAATGGTCTCACCCCTGAGTGTAAGGCCCGATTCGACACATCTGCAAGAGGCCATCTTATGGGAAAGAAAACTGTGGCTGACTGCAATGATCTCTTTGAGAGCTTCGCTCATGCTGATACAGATCATAGTGCTACCAGCAGGAATTCCAATCCTGTGAATACTTCCTCATCTTCTCGAGGGGTAAACCAAGTCGTCTCGGACTCAAAGGTAGCATCTCAACTTGACTATATCACCAAAGAGTTGCTAGAAATTAAGAAGAAAGTCGATAGGTGCGAAGTTTGTAGAGGTGGACATGACACCGTAGATTGCCCAACACTCACCCTAGAATAGGTAGAGTACATAGCAGGTCAAAATAGGGGTCCAACTAACCCATTCAGCAATAGTAACTCTAATTGGCATGCTAATAATTATCGCTCTTCAGGTAACCCCCTGGTTTTCCATCAGGTCAATATCAAAGCAGGGGGCCAGGTTTCTATTCTAGTGGGGGTTCGGGTCAAACATGTCAATTTTCTAGTTTAGGTTCAGGTGCACAGTTCAGAGGTGAGGGGTCAAACCAAGAGGTTCAACCTAGGAATGATGGGTCAAATAGTAGTCTATCTAGGATAGAGGACCTTCTTACCCAACTAGTGGTTAAGGATCAGGTTACCCAACGTACCTTAGAGGAACACGCTACATTCCTAAAGAATAATCACTCAAATTTCTTAGACCTTCAAAGGCAAGTTGGGGATATTGCACGCCAGTTGCAAGAACGACCTCCCGGTCAATTTTCGGGAAATACAAAGCCCAACCCATCTGGTACTTTGAAGGCAATTTCGACCCGTAGTGGTAGGACCTTAGGAGAGGTAGTGAGACCCGAGAGTGTCGAGGTAGATGATGAGGACCCTGTAGGATCGTTTGCAGACCCAAACGAGTCGATCAGAAGAGTTTTACTCAATACGAAAGGCGGAAACAGACGTATCGAGGACAATTCAGCTAGAATATCACTTTTAACTGTCGTGTTATTGATATAATGACGTTTTACAGCGAGACGACACTTCGGCAGCACTTCGTTGCTCTGACCGGAATAGTTACAAATGAAATCAAGACACAAGTATTTATAGGGTTCTGATTTCGCTTGAACAGGTTTCAAGCGAAATCATGTTTCAAGCGATAACACTTCAAGCGAAATAAGAACATGTGATTTTGCTTGAAGTGAACATGATCATTTCAAGCAGAATCACATATGTTATTTCGCATGAAGCTGCCATTCACCCTATTTTTGACATTTTCGTCGTAAAACGTGCCCTGATCTGTCTAAATACAAACAAGACTCGATATAAGACGAAGTCGACAGACGCATGCACCAACAGACTCCCCCTCGAATGTTCACGAGTCTTAAGTGTCGAGTCTTCGCATCTTCAGTCTTTATCAGTCCTCTCGAACTCTTTGAAGTATCTTGACACTGTAAATATCCTCAAATCTTCTCTCTTCTCTTTTCATCAGCACCAACACACTCCTTTCTTTAGGTGTCCCTTTCAATATGCTAGGATCGCAGCCTGGCTTGTTAAAATAACAGAGTCCTCAGGTATCGGAACCTGGCCCTCTATCGACTATCTCAAGATCACCTAGCTCTTATCCTTTTTCCTGCACATTCTCTATAGGTTCAGGTTCAGGATCGATTCCTGGCTCTTACCTGCACAAATCTCTACCCAAAAATAAATTTTCTGATGATCACTTGTAAAAACAATCTCACTATCTAATAAACATTTGCAGGAATTATAAAATCAAAGAATGATTTTACAAAGTTAATCTTTGATGAACCACTAGAAGAAATATCATTTATCTTTTCAAAACATCTCAAACAATTTCACCCAAACCATTTGTTCATCATGTCTAGCACTCGTAATTTTGAAAATCAGTTATCCAACACCAGTTGTCGAAAATCTTTTTGTATTTTTCAAAATTTATGCTAAAACACATTCTTTTTGAAAATTTTCAAGAATTTAGTGTGTAAAAAGCAATAAAGAAATATTTACATACAATATTTTTTGTGAGTTTGTGTAAGAGGATCATATCAGTTTTTGAGACAAATCACCAACACCATTAAGCTTTAATCATTTTAAGTTCTAAACAATTCACTTAGATTGTCAGTATACTGATCCACTTAAATTCTCACACAAATTTCAACTGTTTCGAGATACGAGATTAATGTTTTAAGCACTTCAACTTAATCGCGTGTCCCACCTCAGAATATACTCCCGTATCCAGATCCCAATATTCCGTCTTACAGGTGAGTATACCACAGATGATATCTGTAAGGGGTTAATTGCGAAACCATGAGAGCTCAGGTCAGAACTTCCGTTCAGCAGAGAGATGACGGCTCGACTTTAGGTGTGTCCCCTTTAGAGGATCTTTTTTACAACAGCATTGATTAGCAATTTTATTGTCTCATCATTATATGCTGAGGGCGGCGCTATATTTCAAGCAAGCAGTAAAGTATTCTCCGGGGACTAGGCCATTGCTTCCGCATTATCAGAAGTCCCGGGATAATACCCCAGATATCACTGAGTATAAAGACCTAGTATCTCAGAAAGAGCGACCTTTCAAACAAGATTTCGGGGGTTACCCATATATCCGAGAGATGTTACCCACAATATAAGCAAGTTTGAATTTAGGTTTATATCTCGTCACAATCTACTAAATGTGCAAAAACCTACTGGCACATCATCAGTGAGACCGTTTATCACATTTTAACTTTCCAATTCTTTAGCATGTTGTGATAGTCCACTGATGTACTATCATTTCCTCTTCTTTGACACAAAAACTCATTTTGAATTTTATCATGTTTTTGTCTTTTTCAAATTTTCAAATGTTTTTGGATTTTCTGAAATTTCTTACTCCCCCTAAAATGCAAACACATTTAAAGAAATTTGAAAACAAACCATACAAATAAAATGACAACTGATATCAAATCACTTCAAATCGCCATCCTTTTGGCATAAACAATCAGAACTCCCCCTTACAACAAACTATTTTCCCATTGTGATCTCAAAACACTTAAGTTTGTTTTAATCAAATGGTTTTTCCGAAAAATAAATTTTGTTGATTTTATCACATGTAGGTTAGGGGATATAATCATCACTTTGTTTTTCAACCACTTGTAGGAAAATGCAAGTACAACTTAATGTCCTTGATTTACCACTTGCAGGTAAAAACCTTTTTCAACCACATGGCTTACCAACCAATACCTCATGTAGGTTGAATTCTCAAGATGCCGATACCGACTCCTCACTTACCAACCTGGGAGTTCCGGCAAGTCATACTAGTGACCAATTTTTTTAATTTTTTCAAACAATATAAGAATGATGCCAATTCCTGCTCCACGATTACCAACTTGGGAGCTCCGGCAAGTCCAGAATTTTACTGTTCATAGTAGGTACCATCCCAGTCACAAACCAGGGATGATACTTTACCTTGCTTCTTTGTTTTCTTCTCGTAAAATTCCTTGACTCCCTTGACCTTCCTGTCAACCATTTTTCCAAAAATGTTATGAACTTTGGAATTGAAGGCTTTCTCAATATCAAAATCTTTCTTTTTTGAGAAAAATTGATTTGAAATTTCAATTTTACCAACTTTTTGTTTAAAGTTTTCAGCCTTCAATGGTGGAAAATGAACATCATCCATTGGAGGAACTGAATTCTCACATTTAATCTCAACATGTGGCTCCTCTGATTTTGTGGAATCAGATTCATTGCCAGAAGATAGCTCCTCTGATTTTGACAAATCAGAATCATTGCTAGAACTACCATCAGACTTCTTAACAACCCATTTTTGGTTATCAATATTTCCCTTTTTCTTGTAAAATCTGTTTGAACATTCACCAATTTCAGATTTTGAATCTTTGAAAAATTTGGTTCTATCAATTGGTGGTTCAAACTCAATCACTTTCTCTTTCAGTTTAGAAACTCCCTGTTTTGATTTTATTGCCTTGGAACAATTCTTGGCAATATGTCCAACAGTTTTGCATTGGAAACAGGTTCGAGTTTCCTTCTTCTGATCAGCATTCTTCATTTCTTCTTACTTCTTCGCAAGGAATTCTCTGTTTGACTGGTTCCTGAACATATTTTCTTTCTCTTCTTCAGTAGATGTACCTGAAACAAATATCATTTTTGATTTAAAATCACGAACATATTTTTCTTTTTTATGATTTTCTGGAGGAATAAAACCCAGACCTTTCTTTTTGAAGTTACCGTTATGGTTTGGTTTCTTTCGATAACCAGAACCAGAACTATAACCCTTTTTCTTGTTTTCTCTTTGCTGAACTCTTGAGGTGTACTTTTTAGGTTTATCATTAAGATTTACATCTTTTATTTCAGAAATATTAATTTCTGTTAGTTTGAAAACCTTTTTGATCATGTCAGGTTTGACACCTCTTATTGGAAATTCCTCATCAGAATATAATTTGTCAGAATCATTCAATGTATATGCAACTTTGAATGTTTCGTCTTTCAAATTAGATTTTGATAGAAGAAATTCTTTATTGTAAACCCTTTTGCCCTGTTTGTCGGTTTGACTCGGAGTGCTTGACTCAGACTTTGACTCTGACATAGACTCCGACTTTGACTCCTCGGATTCATCTTTATCCAACACCTGATCGACCACTTTCTTTATTAACTCGGACTCATGATCAGTGTCTGATGATGTAAACGTGACATCAATATTTTCTGGCAAGTTAACTGTAGACTCCGACTCCCACTGTAAATTTGTTGCCTTTTCGACTCTTTCTGAATTTGGATTTCTCGAAGAATATCCATTTTCAAGCAGGGGTGGACACTTGTTGTAACTAAAACCTTGTTTCTTACCAGATGTCTTTTCTTTGGTATCCTTCTTCTTTTCTTTCTTCTTTTCAGAAGTCTTTTCTTTAGAAACCTTCTGTTCTTCAGTCACTTCATCATCTTCAAAAGCCTTCATGCCTTCAACAGTTGGATATATCTTGTCAATGACATAAGAAGTACATGAGTAACTTTTCAACAAACGATTAACTCTTTCAGTTTCAATTCTTTGTGTTTCCAGTTTCTGTTCTAGCACAACACACTTCTCAATGTAGTTGTTCACAACTTTCTGCTTTATCATGAAAGCTCCTTGAAGTGTTTTCATGGCTGTTGCTTGTTCTTCACTTGATTGATTGTACTGATTCATGGCTTTGTTCAAAACATCGTAAGATTCCTTTAACTGATTTATGTTGTTAATCAGTTCACTGTTTTTCTTCTTGATAATCTCACAATTCTCACAAATAACCGGAATCTTTTTAGCATTTACTTCTTCATCAACCTTGAACTTTGGTACCTCCTTTACCTTTTTCCTTATCATAGGAACAGCTTCATCATCACTGCTGACCGGTGTTTTGACCTTTTTCTTTTTCTTTTTGGCTTTTTCATCTTCACTATCACTTTCTGCTATCAATTTCAAATCAGCTGCCAATCTTCTTGCATGATACTCACGATCATCATCACTATCCTCTTCAACACGAGCAACATACGCTTTGTGATTTGAATCTTTATTTGGATCATAATCATCCCAATTGAAATTTGCCCAACTAAAACCTTCAGGCAATTTTTCATCATCTTGATTGATTAGGCATGCTTTGTTGTCAGCTGAGATATATTTGTCCCAACTGAATCCATTTGTTGTCTCTTTGTCATCCTGATTCACCATACAAGCTCTCTTTGAAGATTCTTCAATTACTTTTCTACCATGTGCCACTTGTGGTTCTTGTTGTTGTTGAGCAACTTGATGATAAATGGCCTTCCGGTAGTAATCATTGTTGTTGTTGAACGGATTTTGAGCTTCACTTGCTTCGCGGTTTTTGCACTCCCTCTTGAAGTGTCCTTTTTTCCTGCAACGAAAACAAGTGACTTTAGATTTATCAAAGCCTAAAGTAGAAACATTAGCTTCACGTAGATCATCTCTTCCTGTGATTTGCTTAAATTTCTCAGCTCGTCTCAACACACTTGCCAAACACCACTTTATGTCCATCAATTCCATCTCTTCAGCATATATTTGATCGTAATCCTCTTTTGTCAACATAGGATTCCCGATCCGTCCTGCAACAAAACTACCATAGGATTCCAACACGGTTCCCAACAAAGACATGTGACTTTTGGCAATTTCTGCTGAATAATCCTCATCATTCTCCGGATTTAAAACAATGTTGCATTGTAGCTTCTTGCCAATCTTGGTTGTTGAAATGTTCGGATCAAATGATGGATATGATGAAAAACTTGTGTTGCTGTTTGATCCTTTTGAAGAACTTCCAGATGAACTCTTTGCATTGAATGCAGTCTCAATCTTCGGTGACAAGTTGGTGGTTTTATCACTGACCCCACCTTTGTAATAAAGTCCGATGTCTTGTTCACCGTCAAAATCTTTCATTCTTAAAACCTTTCTCTGCTCCATCTCCTGAGCCTCAATCTTTTCAATGAATTTGCTCAATGTCAGATTGCTAAAACCTTTCTTGTTCCTCAACATCATGAGATATGTGCCCCAAGTCTCATATGGCAACGCATCAGCCAACTTTTCAATCAACTCTTCATTATCTTTCTCGATGCTCAATCTCCTCATGTTGGCTAACAAATTGCAGTATCTTTCAATAATTTGCTTTGTGCTTTCATTTTTCAATCCACGAAACAGATCGAATTCTTTCTTTAGAAGTGACTACTTGTTCTTGACCATCTCTTGGCTTCCCTGAAACTTCGATTTTAATGCTTTCCAGATTGAATAAGAAGTTCCATTGTGTTGCAATAACACCAAGATATCTTCTTTCACAACTTGTTGTAGTAAACTTAGCATCATTTTCTCATCTTTGTATTTCTTTCTATTATCGGCACTCAGATCCTTAATAGCAATAATCTCTTCGTCATCATTCATCGGTCTAACGTATTTCGTCTCAACACATTCCCAAGCATCCAAATAGTTAGCTTGTACCCAGTTTTCAAAGCGTCCTTCCCAACCCTTATACTCCTCGATGTTCATGAGCTTAGGCGGTTTTTGCATAGTCCCCGTTTCATTTTCCAACATCGTCTTTTGTGCAAGAGTAATCGGGGTAACCGGGGTAGCGAATGCGTTAAAAAATTCCTCTTCCATGTTTCGGTGTTTCAAATTTCACAAAACTGATTGTTCAAGCGAAATTACAGTTCAAGCGAAAACACCCTGAAACGGAATCACTGATTTCAAATGAAATCACTCAAGCGAAATAGCACCTTGAAGCGGAATAGCAAGTTTCAAGCGAAATCAGCAGAATTTCTCAAGCGAAATAACGGTTCAAGCGAAATCAACACAATTTCTCAAGCGAAATCAGATTCAAATTGTGATTTCAAGTGAAATCAACAGGTCAGTTCAAGCGAAATTATGCTGATGTCATATTCTCAAGCTGTTTTTCAAGCGGAATTATGAAATTTACCAGTTTTAGATCGATTTTAGGCCTGAAACTTTCAAGGCTTTGTTAAAACACTAATGCGCACATGATGTGTAAAAATCAGAACATTTTGACCACTTTTCACGGTCAATTTTGAAAAAGAAGGTGTAGAAATCAGAAATTTCAGCTGAATTGGTAAAAACTCTTCAACCTGGCTCTGATACCACTTGTAGGATCGTTTGCATACCCAAACGAGTCGATCAGAAGAGTTTTACTCAATACGAAAGGCGGAAACAGACGTTTCGAGTACAATTCAGCTAAAATATCACTTTAAACTGTCGTGTTATTGATATAATGACGTTTTACAGCGAGACGACACTTCGGCAGCACTTCGTTGCTCTGACCGGAATCGTTACAAATGAAATCAAGACACAAGTATTTATAGGGTTCTGATTTCGCTTGAACAGGTTTCAAGCGAAATCATGTTTCAAGCGATAACACTTCAGGCGGAATAAGAACATGTGATTTCGCTTGAAGTGAACATGATCATTTCAAGCGGAATCACATATGTTATTTCGCTTGAAGCTGCCATTCACCCTATTTTTGACAGTTTCCTCATAAAACGTGCCCTGATCTGTCTAAATACAAACAAGACTCGATACAAGACGAAGTCGACAGACGCATGCACCAACAGACCCCGTATATGAGGAGATTGAAATGGAGGCACCCGGTAAAGTGAAACCTAGGTTAATCCCAGAAAGTACCGCACACATCGGGGGGCCTTCAAGTGAGAAAAGTATAGGAAAGAGGCCCATACAAGTTGTTCTATCACCCACTGTTGATCTTTCCCGTGCTCCATTTCCTTCCCGTCTTAAAAATCAAACTTATTCTAAAGAGTACGGGAAATTTTTTAGAGATCTTTAAGCAACTTAGAATCAACCTTCCTTTCATAGAAGCCATTCAATCGATGCCTAAATATGCAAAATTTTTAAAGGACCTTCTAAAACGTAAGGATAGGTTTCCAACATTCCCCTTAGTAGAGGGTGTTCTGCTGTAGTCTTGAACAAGGTCCCGGAAAAATTGTCGGATCCGGGCCTTTTTACCATTCCATGCTTGTTTGGGAGTGATACCGAGTGTAGGGACCTAGCCGATTTAGGAGCGAGTATAAACCTAATGCCATATTCCATGTATGAGAGGTTAGGTCTAGGAGAGTTATCCCCTACACGTATGTCTTTGTCTCTAGCCGATAGATCAGTGAAGTATCCACGTGGCATAATCGAAATCCTTTTAGTTAAAGTGGATAAATTCGTCTTTCCCGTAGACTTTGTCATTCTTGATATGGAAGCCGATGAGAAGGTTCCTATCATTCTAGGATGCCCATTCTTGTGTACCGCCAAAGCTATCATCGATGTCTTCGACGGAAAAATCACACTCCAAGTCGGTGAGGAGAGAGTTACTTTCGAGATAGCACGCTCCATGGAACACCCTAGTGGTTCTGATGATCTTAGTAGTCCTTGTCATTCGGTCTATTTCATAGAGTCTTTCATGTCATGTGTCGACCATTGCTTTGACTATATTAGTGGAGTCGATTTAGTTGAGAGTAAGTTAGATGAGGTAGTTTAGATGGTAGAGGAGGTTGTGAGTGAGAGTGAGCAAGTAGACGAGACCGAGTGCGTCCCCGAAGTGCTAGAGTTGAGTGAAGTGAAAACTGAGATTGAGAGTACACCCTTAGAGAAACCCGCCCCACTAGAACTTAAGGTTCTCCCATCCCACTTAGAGTATGTTTTCTTAGGTGAGGGGTCCGATTTTCCCGTCATTATTTCGTCTAAGTTAGAGGAGGGAGAGAAGGGTAGGTTGTTAGAGGTATTGAGAGAGAATAGGGAAGCCATTGCATGGCGACTTTCGGATATCAAGGGCATAAGCCCCGCCTATTGTACCCACCGGATACTCATGGAAGATGATTATAAGCCGGTGGTGCAACCTCAACGGCGCCTAATTCCGAACATGCAAGAGGTTGTTAAGAAGGAAGTGCTTAAGTTGTTAGATGACGTGGTGATATACCCTATTTCCGATTCACCATGGGTTAGCCCGACCCAAGTTGTCCCAAAGAAGGGTGGGATGACGGTGATCATGAACGAAAAGAACGAATTAATCCCTTTTCGTACCGTTACCGGTTGGCGTGTATGCATAGACTACCGAAAGTTAAATGACGCCACCCGGAAAGACCATTTCCCCTTGCCATTCATTGACCAAATGTTGGAGCGTCTAGCGGGTCAACAATTCTATTGTTTTCTCGATGGATTTTCGGGTTATTTTCAGATCCCAATCACCCCAGAGGATCAAGATAAAATGACGTTCACATACCCTTACGGCACTTATGCGTATCGCCGCATGCCTTTCGGGTTATGCAACGCTCCGGCTACTTTCCAAAGATGCATGGTTGCTATATTCCAAGACATGCTTGAGACTTCTATGGAGGTTTTCATGGATGACTTCTCGGTTTATGGTACCACTTTCGATCAATGTCTTCTCAATCTTGATAGGATGCTTAAGACATGTATAGAGACAAACCTTATGTTGAGTTGGGAGAAATGTCACTTTATGGTGACGGAGGGGATAGTGCTAGGTCATAAGGTGTCTAGAGAGGGGATAGAGGTGGATAGGGCCAAGATAGATACCATAAGTAGATTGTGTAACACCCCGAAAATATAAAACTTTATATTGGAACTATAAAGTATAAATAGACAAGAAATTACTAACTAGAATTTTAACCTAGTTAGTTAGTTTACTAGAAATAGCCTATAATAGGGTTTAGAGCTACTAAAAGATATGTTGAACAAAGTAGAGGGGCCAAACTTGTAAAAAACTGAAAGTTGTTTTAATTAAAACAAATAAACAAACACCAAACACACAACTGATGTGTGTGTTCGGTCGTGACATGCAAGGGGCGACCAGGAGAAGAACATCAACCCTAGTTCTTGTCTAAAATTCAGAAATTAAAGGTCAAGATCAGCTCCAAAACAAAAATCAAACATAGATTACTGATCCTCATAGAAAGGGGATTCTAAGGTATGTGAAATTTGATGAAATCTATCAACTTGAAATTCTCATGATTTTGAAAATATGAAATTAGATGCTTGCACGTGTGTTATTTGGTTAGATTAAAGTTGATTAGGTGTTTAGAAGTAAAACCTAGCTAACTATTTGAGAAATCATGACCAAATTCAGAAAGTTCCATGAACACCTTGAAGGTGGGTTGTGGGTTTTACATGATGATGATGAACACTAGGGTTAAAAAGGGTTATTCTAGTGTAATTTGATTGTTGAAAGTGATTCCAGAAAGATATGATGCTTAAAACACTATAGGAGGGCTCTATTGTTGTCAAGTTAGCTAATTAGCAAGCTAAGAAGTTGATTACTAAAGATATAAAAATTCTGCATATGAAGTGTTTGTTGAAATGCCTCTATGAAGGCTTAAAAATTGAAATTTCGAGTTTAAACGCATAATCATGATGTTCGGTGTATTATGCGAATTATGATATGAAAAGAGTTCTAAACATGTATTGAATTGAACTCTATAGGACAAGATACCGGAACGTCAAGTGGACAAGCCGGTGGGGATTCACGGTTGAAGGGCGTGCGCTAAGGTATGTAACTTGACCCGTTACATTTATTAGATTTGATGATTCTAATATACATTTGAATCTTGAATAAGAGTGTTCTAAATTAAGTGTTGAAATCGTTATATTGATTGAGTTAAGAAATTTGGATTGTACTCGTTAGTAGTCGTCAAAGAGGAGGATCCTTTAGACGAGCCAAACGGGTCAAATAATCGAGTAAAACATGATTAAGGCTTCGTAATATGATGGATTGTTCTTTGATGTTTGGTTAATATATAATATATGAGAAATATGAAGTTTTAATGTATTGGTGTCATATAGAAACTGAAACCCAAGAGTTGGGAACATTGGTATATTGATCATACAAAACCAAACATGAAGTTCCAGGTACTACCGTAAATTACGGTATTACCGTAATTTACGGTAGAAGTCATAAGTTTTACGGTAGTTCGCTACTGGTTTACGGTGACCAGACAATCCCAGGTCTCACCGTAAATTACGGTGATACCGTAATTTACGGTGAACCCAGAAAATGCTTTTATGTGTTTGTTATTTCAAATGTGTTGTTAAACCTTGAAGTCATATTATATAACAACGTCAAAACTAACGTTTTAATGGTTTTGATCATAGGTAAATTTGGTAGATCTTACGGGTGACGATCAAGCGATTAAATGAAGAACCGAACACACCGTTTTGAAGCTTCCGCAATGTTTTAGATCCTTGTAGTTTTTGTGAATGGGTTGTAAACACATGTAAACAATTTTTGAAACTATTTAACTTAGTCATTAGTTGACTAAGGTCTTAGTTACTTATGAACTTCGTTAATGAAAGTCATGTACTTAAACTATATTTTGTCTAAATTTAAGGTAAAAATTTTAGGGTGTTACAAGTTGGTAATCAGAGCTCAAGGTTGTCAATAAGTGTTCGGTTCAAGCTTGATCGATCGTCCGGTAAGAATTAACTTATTTGTTAATAAATTATGTACTAAGTATAAATTGAAAAATGATCAAATATGCATGAAAAGAGTGTGTAAGCTCACTCAAAAACAAGAAATGCATGAAACAAGAATTATTAAATCAAGTCACGAACTTGATTGAATAGAAACAAGAATGATTAAATCAAGTTACGAACTTGATTGAATTGAAACAAGAATGATTAAATCAAGTTATGAACTTGATTAAATCAAAACAAGTAAAGCATGTGTTATAAATGGAATGTTTAACAATTTATGTAAACATTTCAGAAATAGAGATGGCTGATAAAGGTAACGATGATGCGGTGCCAAGAGTCACCGAACAAGTGAGGGAAGTGATTGCCGAAGAGGTTGGAAAGGCGATCGAAAACAGTTTGTCGGGCTTTATTGATAAAATTCAAAATACAGTTTTATCAATAGTCGAAGATAGAATCAAGAAACTGGAAGATGATTCAAATGTAGCAAAGGAAAAGCGTGGAGGACGAAAGCCTTGTTCATACAAGGAATTCATGGCTTGTAAACCACCAATATATAATGGGGAGGTTGACCCAATAGTGTGCCAACGATGGCTAAGTGACATCGAAGGGGTATTCGAGAGAACCCATTGTGACGAAGAAGACTACGTAGCCTATGGAACGGGTCAACTAAGGAGTCAAGCGAAAGATTGGTGGGATAACAAAAAGAAGGAGATTGGAAGTGAAGCGGCTAAGGCCATGACTTGGGAGGAGTTTAAGACGCCATTTCTTAAACACCATAGTCCCAAGGCGGTCATAAATAAAATCAAGGAAGAATTCATGCAACTCAGACACAAAGGTGAATCCATAGACAAGATCACGGGGATGTTTATGGACAAGATGAAGTTCTGTGATGATTTGATAACGAATGAAGAGCAAAAGGTCTATTATTATCATAACATGCTAAGCGCGGAGTATAGAGAGTTCATAACCCCTTCAAAGTACGAGACCCTTACCGAGATTGTCAATGCTGCTCGGGAAAGGGAGATCGAATTGAAAAAGAGTATAGAACGGGGTGAACGAAGGGCACAAGATGTGAATCCAAGCCCTACCAAGAAAGCAAGAACGAATGAAACAGCAAAGAAGTCAGATGCTAAAGGTAGTACACCAGGTTGCAAAATTTGTGGGAAAAATCATAAGGGTGAATGCCGTTACAAGGATAAGCCTTGTCCAATATGCAAGAAAACGGGACATATGGCTATGTCGTGCCCGGAGAAAGTGACAGTTTGTTACAATTGTTATCGAACGGGTCACAAAAAGTCGGAATGCCCGGAACTGGTTGAAAAGAAAGATGGGCAAGAATCGAAAGGTGAAGCCCCGAAAGCAAAGGCAAGGTCTTTCCAACTAACTGCCGCAGAAGCAAAGGTTGAACCTGACGTGGTCTCAGGTATATTTGCTGTAAATTCAATTCCCGCACACGTGTTATTTGATACGGGTGCGAATAAATCCTTTGTTTCATATGGACTTATTCGACATCCTTCATTTATTCTAACAAAATTACCTGTGCCTTTAGAAGTAGAGATAGGTAATAACAAAAGCTTTATTGTTTGTGATGTATGTGAAAATTGTAAACTGAGCATTGACGATGAAGAATATTCGATAAATTTAATCCCTATGTCGATGGGAGAATTTCAAGTAGTCGTTGGGATGGATTGGCTATCTCGACACCATGCAAAGGTCGTGTGCTTCCGTAAAGAGATAAAACTAACATCTCCGAGCGGGAAACACGTCACCATCTATGGCGAAAAGGGAGGCAACCCCATAGTATGCTCAATGTTGAAAGCTCACAAGCTAATGAAGCGAGGATGCAAGGCATTCATAATATACGCTAATGAGCCCGAGAAAGAATCACGAAAGATTGGAGATGTACCGGTAGTACGAGATTATGAAGATGTCTTTCCGGAAGATTTACTGGGGATACCGCCTGAACGAGAAGTAGAGTTCGGGATCGAATTGATTCCGGGCGCGAAACCCGTAGCAAAAGCCCCGTACCGACTTGCACCGTCGGAACTACAAGAGTTGATGTCCCAAATCCAAGACCTGCTCGACAAGGGATTCATAAGGCCGAGTGTGTCTCCTTGGGGCGCACCGGTATTGTTCGTGAGGAAGAAAGACGGGAGCATGCGTATGTGTATTGATTACCGGGAGTTAAACAAACTCACGGTAAAGAACCGATACCCGCTCCCGAGGATAGATGATTTATTCGACCAACTACAAGGTGCGAATTGGTTTTCCAAAATTGACCTTAGATCGGGGTATCACCAACTAAAGGTCAAAGAAGAAGATGTGCCGAAGACGGCTTTCCGCACGAGATACGGACATTACGAATTCCTCGTGATGTCGTTCGGGCTAACAAACGCACCCGCTGCTTTCATGGACCTCATGAACCGGGTTTGCAAGCCAATGTTGGATAAGTCGGTCATCGTGTTTATCGATGACATCTTGGTGTACTCGAAAAATGAAGCTGAACACGCACACCACTTACAAGAAGTGTTAGAGACACTTAGGCGAGAGAAGTTGTATGCAAAATTCTCTAAATGTGCCTTTTGGTTACGAGAGGTACAATTTCTTGGCCATGTCATAAGTGCCGACGGAGTATTGGTGGATCCGTCAAAGATAGAAGCTGTGTCAAAATGGAGTCCCCCAAAGAATCCTTCTGAAATTAGAAGCTTTTTGGGACTTGCGGGATACTATAGGAGATTCATCCAAGATTTCTCCAAAATTGCGTCACCATTAACAAAGCTAACACGGAAGAAAGAGAAGTTTATTTGGGGCGCTGATCAAGAGAAAGCGTTTCAAACGCTAAAAGAAAAGTTAACTCAAGCTCCGGTATTGACATTGCCGGACGGAGTCGAAGACATGGAGGTTTATTCGGATGCTTCACTATCGGGACTCGGTTGTGTGTTGATGCAACGGGGCAAGGTAATAGCCTATGCTTCGAGGCAATTGAAGATACACGAGAAGAAATATCCCACACGTGATCTCGAGTTGGCGGCGGTAGTGTTTGCATTAAAAATATGGAGGCACTACTTGTATGGGGTAAAGTGCACCATATTCACCGACCACAAGAGTTTGAAATACTTCTTCGACCAGAAGGAGTTAAATATGCGACAAAGGCGATGGCTGGAAACGGTGAAAGACTACGATTGTGAAATACGTTATCACCCAGGAAAGGCTAATGCGGTGGCGGATGCTTTGAGCAGAAAAACAGATTATGTCCCGATACGAGTAAGATCGATGCAACTCGTGGTAACCTCGGGTATACTTGAACGTATTCGAGAGGCGCAATTAGAGGCAGTAAAAGAAGAGAATTGGAAGAAAGAAAGAATAATTGGTCAGTTGAAAGATTTGACGGATGGGAATCACGGGTTAAAGACTCGATCCGGAAGGATATGGGTCCCACATACCTGTGGAGTGAAGGCGCTTCTACTTAATGAAGCTCATAAATCCCGTTATTCAATTCATCTGGGTGCGACCAAGATGTACAATGACTTGAAACAAAATTATTGGTGGCCCGGAATGAAGAGAGATGTGGCGAAGTACGTGGAAAAATGCTTGACATGTTTACAAGTCAAGGCGGAGCATCAGAAACCATACGGCAAACTCCAACCGTTAGAAATTCCGGTTTGGAAATGGGAACATATTACAATGGACCTGTTAACCAAGTTGCCTAAGACGAATCGTGGTTTTGATGCCATATGGGTAGTGGTGGATAGATTGACGAAAAGTGCTCACTTCGTTCCGATTCATGAGACTTATACGTCAGAGAAGATGTCAGAAGTTTATACGAATGAAATAATAGCACGACATGGGGTTCCGGTGTCCATTGTGTCTGATAGGGATACCCGGTTTACTTCCAATTTCTGGCGAGATTTCCAAGAGCAAATGGGAACCAAATTGTTCATTAGCACTGCGTACCATCCTCAAACGGATGGACAAAGTGAAAGAACGATACAAACGTTGGGGGACATGCTACGGGCGTGTATAATCGACTTTGGAGGCAGTTGGGATGTTCACCTACCGTTAGTTGAGTTTTCGTATAACAACAGTTACCAATCTAGTATTAAAATGGCACCATACGAAATGCTTTACGGTAGGAAGTGTCGAACCCCGGTATGTTGGGGTGAAGTGGGTCCGCGTGAACTCGCCCACCAAGATATAGTACGAGCCACGAATGAAAAGATCGATAAAGTTCGGGCACACTTGAAAGCGGCTCAAGACAGGCAAAAAGCGTATGCTGATAAAAGGAAAAGGCCAATCGAATTCCAAGTAGGTGACATGGTCATGCTAAAAGTTTCTCCATGGAAGGGCGTTATTAGATTCAGAAAAAGAGGGAAGCTAAGCCCAAGGTTTATTGGGCCATTTAAAATTATCGGGAAAGTTGGCAAGGTAGCTTACCGTCTTGAATTACCAGAGGAGCTAAGTGGAATCCATGGCACGTTCCATGTATCACAATTAAGAAAGTGCCTAGCAGACGAAACGGCCTATATCCATTACGATGATATCGAAGTGGATAATAGTCTGAATTATGCGGTGAGACCGGTGGAGATTTTAGATAGGAAGGTCAAACTTTTACGAAATAAACAAATTGACCAAGTCAAAGTCAAATGGGAGCATAGGAAAGGTTCGGACACTACATGGGAGTCCGAAGAGGAGATGAGACGTCTTCACCCTACATTATTTGGTACGTAAATCGGTTTCGGGGACGAAACCCTTTTTAAGGGGGGTGGACTTGTAACACCCCGAAAATATAAAACTTTATATTGGAACTATAAAGTATAAATAGACAAGAAATTACTAACTAGAATTTTAACCTAGTTAGTTAGTTTACTAGAAATAGCCTATAATAGGGTTTAGAGCTACTAAAAGATATGTTGAACAAAGTAGAGGGGCCAAACTTGTAAAAAACTGAAAGTTGTTTTAATTAAAACAAATAAACAAACACCAAACACACAACTGATGTGTGTGTTCGCTCGTGACATGCAAGGGGCGACCAGGAGAAGAACATCAACCCTAGTTCTTGTCTAAAATTCAGAAATTAAAGGTCAAGATCAGCTCCAAAACAAAAATCAAACATAGATTACTGATCCTCATAGAAAGGGGATTCTAAGGTATGTGAAATTTGATGAAATCTATCAACTTGAAATTCTCATGATTTTAAAAATATGAAATTAGATGCTTGCATGTGTGTTATTTGGTTAGATTAAAGTTGATTAGGTGTTTAGAAGTAAAACCTAGCTAACTATTTGAGAAATCATGACCAAATTCAGAAAGTTCCATGAACACCTTGAAGGTGGGTTGTGGGTTTTACATGATGATGATGAACACTAGGGTTAAAAAGGGTTATTCTAGTGTAATTTGATTGTTGAAAGTGATTCCAGAAAGATATGATGCTTAAAACACTATAGGAGGGCTCTATTGTTGTCAAGTTAGCTAATTAGCAAGCTAAGAAGTTGATTACTAAAGATATAAAAATTCTGCATATGAAGTGTTTGTTGAAATGCCTCTATGAAGGCTTAAAAATTGAAATTTCGAGTTTAAACGCATAATCATGATGTTCGGTGTATTATGCGAGTTATGATATGAAAAGAGTTCTAAACATGTATTGAATTGAACTCTATAGGACAAGATACCGGAACGTCAAGTGGACAAGCCGGTGGGGATTCACGGTTGAAGGGCGTGCGCTAAGGTATGTAACTTGACCCGTTACATTTATTAGATTTGATGATTCTAATATACATTTGAATCTTGAATAAGAGTGTTCTAAATTAAGTGTTGAAATCGTTATATTGATTGAGTTAAGAAATTTGGATTGTACTCGTTAGTAGTCGTCAAAGAGGAGGATCCTTTAGACGAGCCAAACGGGTCAAATAATCGAGTAAAACATGATTAAGGCTTCGTAATATTATGGATTGTTCTTTGATGTTTGGTTAATATATAATATATGAGAAATATGAAGTTTTAATGTATTGGTGTCATATAGAAACTGAAACCCAAGAGTTGGGAACATTGGTATATTGATCATACAAAACCAAACATGAAGTTCCAGGTACTACCGTAAATTACGGTATTACCGTAATTTACGGTAGAAGTCATAAGTTTTACGGTAGTTCGCTACTGGTTTACGGTGACCAGACAATCCCAGGTCTCACCGTAAATTACGGTGATACCGTAATTTACGGTGAACCCAGAAAATGCTTTTATGTGTTTGTTATTTCAAATGTGTTGTTAAACCTTGAAGTCATATTATATAACAACGTCAAAACTAACGTTTTAATGGTTTTGATCATAGGTAAATTTGGTAGATCTTACGGGTGACGATCAAGCGATTAAATGAAGAACCGAACACACCGTTTTGAAGCTTCCGCAATGTTTTAGATCCTTGTAGTTTTTGTGAATGGGTTGTAAACACATGTAAACAATTTTTGAAACTATTTAACTTAGTCATTAGTTGACTAAGGTCTTAGTTACTTATGAACTTCGTTAATGAAAGTCATGTACTTAAACTATATTTTGTCTAAATTTAAGGTAAAAATTTTAGGGTGTTACAGATTGCCTCCACCTACTAGTGTTAAGTCCGTTCGTAGCTTCCTAGGTCATGCGGGCTTTTATAGGCGTTTCATTAAGGATTTTTCTAAGATTACGCGCCCCATGACCCGACTTTTAGAGAAAGATGTACCTTTCGTCTTCGACGAAGAGTGCATTAAGTCTTTTGATTTTTTGAAAGAGAAACTCGTTAGTGCCCCTATCCTTGTTTCGCCCGATTGGAGCTTGCCTTTCGAGCTCATGTGCGATGCAAGCGATTATGTCGTAGGTGCGGTTTTAGGTCAAGAGTCGATAAACACTTTCATCCAATCTACTACGCGAGCAAAACTTTAAATGATGCTCAAGAGAACTATACCACCATGGAAAAAGAGCTCTTAGCCGTAGTGTTTGCGTTTGATAAGTTTCGCTCATATCTTGTGCTTTCCAAAACCACCGTGTTCACAGACCACGCCGCTTTGCGCTTTCTTTTCCAAAAGAAAGACGTGAAGCCACGTCTCATTAGATGGATTCTTTTGCTTTCCGAGTTCGATATCGAAATTAAAGATAAAAAAGGAGCGGAAAACGTGGCCGCCGACCATTTGTCACGCTTAGAGGATCCTAAGAGAGAAGAAGTTCGTGAGGATTCCATAGGAGACACTTTTCCTCATGAAACCATAGACTTTGTTAGTGCTGAGGTAGAGGGTTTGCCATGGTTTTCAGATTTGCCAAATTATTTAGCAACCGGCGATCTTGTGAGGGGTATGTCCTACCAACAAAAGAAAAAGCTTCTTAGGGATGTTAGGAAGTACATTTGGGATGACCCGTACCTATTTAGGATAGGTGGAGATAGAGTGCTTAGGAGATGTGTTTCAAAAGAGGATGGGATGGACATCCTTAGACACGTGCACGGGGGTTTAACGGGAGGCCATCACAGGCCAAATGTGACTACACAAAAGGTTTTTGATAGTGGCTTCTATTGGCCAACCGTTGCCAACGTACCGGCAACATCTCATCCAAGGATGAAATGCCCCAAAATCCCATCCAAGTTCTTGAAGTATTTGACGTTTGGGGTATTGATTTCATGGGACCTTTCCCCTCATCGAGTGGGAATAGGTACATCCTTGTGGCCATTGACTGTGTCTCAAAGTGGGTGGAAGCTCAAGATTTGCCCACTAATGATGCCCGAGTGGTGGTGAGATTCCTTAAGAAATTATTCACACGTTTCGGAGTCCCTAAAGCTATCATAAGTGATCGTGGTACGCACTTTTGCAATTCTGCCATGGAAAAGGAACTTGCTCGCTATGGTGTCACTCATCGTCTTTCTACCGCATACCACCCACAAACTAGTGGCCAAGTAGAGAATGCGAACCGAGGGGTGAAGAGAATCTTAGAGATAACGGTAGGAAAATGTAGAAAGGATTGGTCGGAAAAGCTCGACGACGCTTTGTGGGCATTCTGCACCGCCTACAAAACACCGTTAGGAACCACGCCCTTCATGATTGTGTATGGAAAAGCGTGCCATCTTCCGGTAGAGTTAGAACATAGAGCTTTGTGGGCATTGAAAACCGTTAACCTTGACCTTACCGAAGCCGCAAGAAGGAGGTTCTTCCAAATACATGAATTAGAGGCTCTAATGGATGCCGCCTATGAACGATCTTGGAGTATCAAGGAAAAGACTAAGGCGTTGCATGATAGGAGGTTACGAGGATTGAAGGAGTTTAAGGTAGGTGATAGAGTGCTCTTATTCAATTCAAGATTGAAATTGATAGCGGGGAAGTTGAAATAAAGATGGACCAGACCGTACGTGGTAAAGGAGGTGTTTCCATATGGTACCGTAGAGTTATATGACGAAGTCGATAAAGGTGTGTGTAAGGTAAATGGTCATCGCTTGAAACATTACTTGGGAGGTCCCATTGATACTACCAAGGAGGAAGAAATTCCTCTAGAGGACCCACCCACCTTCACCGAACAGTGAGTTGAGGAAGCTTCGTTTGTAGAGTATGTATCGTTTGTAAATTTCATTATTTTTCGTGTTTCTCGTAGTTTTTCGTGTTTGTGTTTTGTGTGTTTGAGAAAATTTACAGGAAACGTACCATTGAAGAGCTGAATTTGCGAAGAAAACGTCATTCCAGGTAAGTCCCATACTTAGAAAAAATTTGGGATGGTTTGGGGAAGGTTTGGAAAAAGTTAGAAAATTTTCTAAGTCCTAAAACATGAAAAAATTCGAAACCTTCTGTTAAAATCGTCCGTGGCGTCGCGCCACCGTGAGAGACACTGTTCGTGGCGCAGCGCCACCATTAGGGTCAAGAAAATCATGTTGAACTGCAAATGTTTGAACCTTTTCACCTGAACCGGTCCGTGGCGTCACGCCACGGCTAATGCCTTACATGGTGGCGCCCCGCGACGGTGTTGATTTCGAATTAAAACACTTTTCAATTACCAGCTATCCCCAAACACTCCAAAACCCTTTCTTCTTCCTCTCCACCGCCGATAAACCAACACCCACCCTATCCCATCTATTAAACCACCAAAACCTCACCATTTTCGGCCAAAATTTCACCCACGTGATCGGTTAAATTCGCCGAACAAAACCCACACCAAATCTTCATCATCCAGCCACCATATCGAAGCGATTTGGGACCTACCACAACTCAAAAAATTTGAATTTTTCTTGCATCATTCACGTTTCAGGTATGTCTCCTTGCATTCTTTTCTTGTGTTATTTGATTCGAGTCTTTATGTGAGTCTTAGGGTTCGAGTCAGTTCTGAACAATTGTTGAGTCTATCTTGTTTGAGTTGCGGTTCATGTGTCTTCGAGTTAGTTCTGTTAGTCGAGTCAATGTTAGTTGGTCCGGTTGAAGTTTAGTTGAGTCGAGTCCTTCTTGAGATTTGGTTTGTTAGGGCAGGTTAGTCGAGCCGCATTAAGTCAGCAGTTTGGGTCTTTGTTGATGTGTTTTCGAGTCTCGGCTGCTCGTTTGCATTCAGCTTTTGTTCGAATCAGCTTTGTGCAATGATTAACCGGGTCCATCTAGTAAATTCAGATTCGATTAACGGTAGGAGAGTTGCTTGCCATGAGCTGAGTTAGTTTGTTTTTATGTCGTATACGGGTTGCGGCTGGTTAGGTTTGGGTACATGTTATTATTGTTGGGGGCGGCTGGCTCGGTTTGGGGATTTTAAATGCTTTGATTATTGAATGGTATAATACATTGACACTTGAAGTTCCGATATTGCGCATTAAAACTGAATTTTTGCGTTCGAAAGAAACCTCCTTTAACTAGGCGGAATTTTTCGACGCTAAATTTGTTTTAAAACATCTAAAAAAGCAAATGATTTTTAAGCGGATTGGACTTCAATGTCATTGTTAGGCACTCGTTTTTAATAGCGGACAATTAAAAGTGCCGAAGGGGGGTAGTGTACATTGAGTCTAGTATGTGTCTTCGTGTTGTTTTAGTGTAGTTTTTTATATAGTTTGAGTCGTAGTTAGTTGTGTTTGGGTTTACTTGCATGTACAAGTGGTTTAAATTCGCCCGTACTCAATCTCCATTCGGGCGAGTTTAACTATCACTTAGAAATTGTAAAAAGTAACCCGTTTGTGTTAGAATTAGCCGCGAATGAAATGCTATACGGCTATTCTTTCTTTTTCGGAAAAAATTATAAAAATCCAAAAAAATTTCAAAAATGAAAAAATGAAAAAAAATTATAAAAATGAAAAATACCAAAAATAGTTTGTTATGACTAACTGTCTGCCTGTTTTGTCTTGATTTTATTTGTTTTGCAGGCATGGCTAGTAGTTCAATGAGTGGTAGGGCCCGGAAGAGGGCCGCGGGTCTGTCAGCACCGCAAGAGGATCCGCTTCAGCAGGATCCGGTCCCACAGGAGACACCGATCATTCAGATAGCTGCCGATGATCCAAAACTGAGAAAGATTGAATATCAAAGCTCATATAATTTTATCCCGGATATGAAAATGCTTAGAGCCAATCACCCGATACTGAAATTTGAGCCGAGTACAGCTGAATGGAACAAGTATGATAAACTGAGGAAAACTGATTTACTTCAACACAGGGTTATAGATTGGTTATGGTTAAGTGAGATAGGCGCAGAGCAGGAGGTGAGGGACCTTTTGGGTCAGCGGTTGATTGATGCATTGGAGTGTATAGAGCCTCAGTATGAGGAGTTGGTGCTAGAGTTTCATAGCACTTGGATGCACAAGGAGGGAAAGTTCGAGCAGGACACAGCTGTGTCGTTCAGTCTAGGTAGGCAGGTGTATGAGATGAATGTGGTGAGGTTTGCAATAGTTTCGGGGTTGTATACTGAAGAGGAAGTAAAGAGGCCGGAGTTTGTTACTTGCTTGTGGGGTGCCTATACTAAGCCTAGGGATTGTGGTGTTGGTGCGACTGAGCTGAGAGAGTTTTGGAGTACGATTTCTGACCACCCATTCACGACTACGAACCTGATCACTTCGGTTCGTAATCCGGTTTATAGGTATGTGTTGAAGATCTTATCTACTACACTGGTGGGTCGGAAGTCGGGGGAGAACAAAGCGAACTGGATAGAGTTGTTTATCTTGATGTGTAGAGTGCAGAACAGGGAGATGAATCTGGCTACGGTCTTAGCAGATTCTTTTAGTAGGAGTCGTCGAGGTGGTCCTCGAGCTGGTTTGGATATGGGCCCCTACATTACTAGGATTGCAACAAATTTGGGGGTGTTTACCAAATATCTCCCCGAATTTCTACATCAGGGGCCCACGACGACGACATTTGGGATTAAGGAGTTGCAGCAGGCCGGTATAATATCATCTATGGAGCCTTACGGCTGGGATCCGATCAGGCAGGGGCCGCAGGTGCAGCCACCAGAGGGACATCCCGCTGAGGATGTAATGCTTCAGATTGATCCTCCACATAGGCAGCGGCCGCCTCAGAGACACGAGTTGCCGGCACACCAGTACCCACGCAGACAGCCACCACCTGCACCTCTTACTTTGGAGTCGTTCTCTGTGTATGTGGAGCAGAGGTTCGACAGGTTGGAGCACCTTATTTTGACAGGTCAGGATAGGCAGGAGGGTGCCCTCCGATATATGATGAGTAGGCATAGCATGGGGATTCCAGATTTCTTCCAGCCGAGGCAGCAGGGTAGCTCGGCTGGTACTGCTGAGAGGTTTGATCTGATTCCCCCGATTCGTGTATTTGGAGAGGGCAGTTCAGGTGCAGGTGGTCGAGAGGAGAGCAGTCATGAGTCTGATAGCGCATGAAGAGGATTAGAGTGGGGATAGCATGAGGATGCAGGAGCAGCAGCTGACTATTATATCTTTTGTTGATTATTTTTCTTTTATGCTGTTTTGATCCTCATATTTTTGGTCTGTACTGATATTTATACACTTTAAACAGGTTGGTTAGGGAGGTTGGGTTGGTTGATGTTGGAACTGATGATCTTTTGACGACATATATTATATTATGTTTTGCTAGTTTGTGTTGATGATTGATAGGTTGATTTATAGCCGCTTTCGTTCGCGTGTCCGAGGTTAGAGTTGTTTACTGAGCGCGTATCGAATTGGAGGGCTTATGTGGAAACGACTGGCACGTTGACAGTCTCACATATCAGCTAAGTCGTTTCCCTTTTTGTTATTTAGTTCGTTATTTATTTAGTTAGTTCGTTAGTATTTTAGTAGTTTTTTTAGGTAGTTATTGAGTCGTATTTCCATTCTTGCATTAGGGACAATGCAATCTTTAAGTGTGGGGATGTGGTACATGTAAATAATCGAGTCTTATATTGAAAAATACAAAAAAATTAAAAAAAAAATTGAAAAATCCAAAAAAAAAAATCAAAAAATCAGAAAAATGTTCTTTGAAAAGAGAAGTTTGCATAATTAAAACGGAAAATGATAGAAAAGATGAATTTTTGCTTGGGTTCGAATAATAATAATATGAGATTAAAATAAATCGAGCTTGCGTCTAGTTAGGGATATGTGGATAGGCCCAGGTTTGGTTTTAAGTCCCTTTGAGCTAATACACCTTAATTGTCGGTCTGCTAGTGGGTTTTCGCCTGGGAGATATGGGAAATTAAAACTGCCGATAATAGTATAAGGGGCGTCGTTATAAGTTAAAACTGTTAGAGTTTGTGATCATGCAAAAAAAATAGGAAAAAATAAAAAGGGAGCTAGAAACTAAATGAAAGTAGCGCATGTCTATGTAGTCTGGGTTGGGGATAGTGACTTTACAACCGGATTACCGCTAGGGTGTGTGAAATCGACCTTGCTAAGAAAAGAAAAAAAAGTACCGAAGCCTAAGTAATCCGAGTTGGGGATAGCGACTCTACAGCCGGAATGTCTTTTGGTTAGGGAAAGCATCGTCTACGCTCATTTAAAGGATAAAAAAAAAAGAAAAGCGAAAAAAATGGAAAAAGAAAAAAATTTGATTGTAAACTCTCTTGGTTTTGATATAAGACGGTTGGGAATTGGTCTAGTGATCGTTCCTTTAGTCCTATAAGCTTGAGGTGGGAGTAGGTGGACCGTAGATTCTAGTGTGAGGCCCTAGGTAGATTGACCGCACTTAAATTAAATTCACATGATAAGGGCTTTAGATTGGATTCGGGTTTAAAGGGACAGGTATATTCGCAATCGCGGCTAACGCAAGTCTTGGTTTTAATAAGATATAAATAATTTTTGACCCAAGTGATTTTTCGTCTATGATTCCGTTGCATAATTCTTTTTCGAGTACGAAAAAAGAGTAAGTGTGGGGATATTTGATGTATTGCAAAATACATCCTTTATTCATGTATAGTTTGTATAATTTTCCGTTATTTCTAGTTTCGTTTTAGTTAGAATTGCGTGCTATTGATATATTTGCGTTTATCCAGGTCTTGGTATTGAATATTGCTGAAAATGGAGTGGAACTGAGCTAAATTGTTGAAACACTAAGTCTTGGAACAAGCTTAAAAGAGTTAGAATAATTTTGAAGAGTTTTGGGATGTTAGAGCTGAATTTTGGACGCAACTTTCTATGGAAAAAGGGCCGTGGCATCGCGCCACGGCTAAAAGGGGGTCCAGTCGCGTTGCGCCAAGAACAAGCAAAGGAAATATGATTTTAAATATGGTGGCGTCGCGCCACCACAAGTGTTATTACCCGTCGCGCGACGTGACGGGGTGGTCTGACGGCCCAGATTCGTTTTTGTGCTAGGGTTTCGTATTTAAACCAAGTTAATCATCATTAATCAAGAAGTTACGAATTCAAGAAACCCTAGGCGATTTTCAAGGCTGATTTTACGCTTTTCGGAGTGCTTTGGCTTGCGGGAATCATCCGGTTGAAGCTTGGAGCATAGGAAAGAAGATTGTTCGGGTCTTATCTCCTGGTTTTCGTTATTTTCTTGTTTCGATACTTTTAAGATGAATTCTTGTTTTGAACTTGTTTTGTTTATTTTAGACATCATGTTTTCAGGCTAAAACCTTTGTTACTACCTAGGTTAGATGATAGTTTAATGAAGTTTGGATTTTCTTTAACGGTTTCTATTGTTTGGTTATGGATTGATCTTTGAAAGTAAATTATTCTAGAACCTTTAATTTGGTGCGTTTGCGTATTTAATTTTGATTGTTGATTATTTGTTGTTTCACATAAGTTTTGGTGGATGTCTTTCACATAATGAATTTGTGTTGATTTTTCGCATCCTTGCGGGTTCGGGTGATCTTTGGGTAAATCGGCCGATAGCCTTAGAAACAGTAATTAAAATTCAAATTAGAATTAAGTATTTTGCTTAACTTGTCGCTGAGAGGCTCGAGTTAGTTATTAGGTCTCGGTGCAATATATAGCTAAGACAGGTTTTGAGAGAAGTCAATCTTAGTTCCCTAATTGCATCTGTGTCTATTAAACCAAGTTAGAATCTAGGATTGCCTTAGCGTACGTTAAGCCATTTCTATTAAACCAGGTTTTGAGAGAAGTCAACCTTGTAGGGTTTCCTAGGTTTCTTCCTGAGAAGGGTCGGGAAGTCTTAGTTTGAAATACCTTAGCGTACGTTAAGCCATTTTGTACACTACACTTTCTATATATATATATATGTTTTTTGTTTAACAAGTGTTTTTTATAAAAATATTATAATGTAACAATAATAAGTTAATAATTTGATGTAAATAAAACTAATATGAACACTATTTTTTTAACATGAAATGATACAAAACTAATACGAACAACCATTTTTTAACATGAAATAATACCATGATTAAATAAATAATTTTAACAGAGACAACACTAAATAGTACAATAGCTAATGCTATAACTAACCAAACACGTTTATGTACTCTTTATGTTGACTTTTGTTACTTGCTATTAATGTCTTACCCTGTTGAATACGAGACGCGTATAGTGTCTCCCATTCTATAGCTTCGGGGGTTCTGTATAGACTCCAAAGTCCATTCGGTGAAAGCCACAATGTGAAAGCCAAATAGAAGCCAGCTAGAGAGCACCGAAGGCTTGGAAAAGTGGCTATAAAAGTTACCTAAATAAGAAGTTTTGTTTTCAATAATTAGGGTTTATCCCTACAAATGTATTGTCAAATGAACTTGGATTTTATCCCAATAATTATTATTATAAAAGTTTGGTGTTTTACTCTGATAAATATATTTTCTAACTACGGTCCTGATGTATTCCGCTGCTAAATTAATAAACACCGATACCACTGATAATGCCCGCTCGCGGCGCCCGCTCCCGAGGTAGGGGTCGGGGGCTACGACATTCGACCCGCATACATTCTGAATTTAAACTTTTTTATTACGTTGTGTATGTCTTGTAGAATGCACATGCTTTGTGGGTTTTGATTTCTTATTGTTAAAAGAATGTTAGCTGGCTCCAAGTTTTGAGAATAAAGACTCTCCACCATATATTCTTCGTTCGGGGTTAGCCTCCTTGCAAACGCGTGACCCTCAAGATGATGTGAAGCTTCATGGTTATGGTTTGGTTCCTTCACCTTTAACTTCCAAGTACCACTCTTGGAGGTTAGTCTTCCTACCAGAGTAAAAGGACATCCAACCTTTTTGCTACCAGAACGTCATTTTGTGGCTGTACTATTGTATTCACCACCACGGTCGCAACACAATCATATCTTCACTGTCCTTTCATTTTTTGAAATAGTTCGTTTGGTAACAATGACAAAATTACACGCAAGTGCCCTTTGGTAAACCCAAGTCTTCAACTCTTCAAGAGATCCAAATTTCTAAAACAAAATCAACTTTCTCTCTTTAAAATTTATCGAATATATTAATAAACATTATATATAACGATTTCCACAAAAATATAAACACACTATATATCGAATAAAATGTAACAAAACACCAAATTCAATAAACATTTAATAGTATATTTGGATCAATGGTTTATATATAATATGTTAGCGGATACTTATTATATAATACAAATTTCCAGATAACAAATAATATATTATATTACAAGAATTAAGAAAATATTTACGAAAGATTAACACCATTTCTATTAAAAAAAACGTTTATAAAGAGTTAAAGACGTCTACAAAAGAAAAAAAAGGTTAAACAACTTTTATTTAAAATTTCATGATTCAACAAATTGTTTTTTTTAATTTTGTTATAAACTTTTTATAACCCTTGTTAAAGAACATACTTTTTTTAGGAAATTGTTTTTTTATTTGATAAATTAAGAGTGAGAATATCTTTATAGACCCTAAAACAATATAAACACACTATAGATCGAAAAAAATGTAACAAAATACAGAATCTAATAAAAATTATACATCGAATCACACATATATTTCCCAATCTATAAAGTGTGATAGTGAAACCTTAATGGTAAAAAAAATCCCTAAAAGAATATAAACACAAAATATTTAAATAACACGTAAGTAACCGGAATGTCAAACCTGATCCGTTTCAAAAGAGACATCCGGGTTAGGTTCTTCGTTGTCGTTGCCAACTTCCTCCTCGTCATCAGCTTCCTCGAAATCGTTATCATCTTCCTCTAAACCGTTATCATCTTCCTCGATATGTTTAACACGTTCCCCGTACTCGTACTCGTTCTCGTGTTTTACATCCGCATGCGAATGGTAAGACGGGTATTGGTACTGCGGATAGCTTTCAGGTTCATCTGCGTACTCTTGGTTCAAATCGGGCACCTGAAACCCGTCATTACAACGAACCACGAATGCAACCTCTTCCTCCCCTCGTTCAACAACGTGTTCGATTTTACTTTCGAAGACGTATGATTCGTTCGGATATGACTCGTTTGAATAATCACCAAAAAATATAATTGAGGCCCCAAGATGACATCGTGATACGAATGGTTTGATCGGATTGTTTAGTTTGTGAATTTTCGTCATAATACATTCATCCCCAAAGCTTGGATATATAACAGATTTCTGGTCCTATAGGAATCATATTGTCCAATACAATTCGTATGGAATTAATTCGTCCACCAACCAAAACCCTGTGGGAAGCGTATTGCCCTATACGCTTCCTATTGGGTCCCTATGGAAATCGTATTGTTCTATACGCTTCATATTCGAGTCACTTTACAGCTTTTCAGTTCTGAACTACCTGCATGTCAGAGCATATTTGTTCATCGTATCAATATGAAGTGTATTGCCCTATACGCTTCCTATTGGGTACCTATGGGAATCGTATTGCTCAATACGCGTAGTATTGATTTAATTGGTCCACCAACCAAAACCCTATGGGAAGCGTATTGCTGAATACACTTCCTGGTAACTGTAAAGGAATTGTATTGCCCAATACGCCTCCTGTTGCACTCAGTTTTCAAAACTTTTCAGGTCTGCACTCTCGGCACTTCCTGCATGAATGGGAAGCGTATTGGCCTATACGGTTCCTATTGGTTTAGCATTTATTGCTTTTAAACCCTATAGGAAGCGTATTGTGCTATACACTCGTATTGAGGGATGTACACTAATTTTTGGGGGTGTCTAGATACCATGACCCTATCTTATTTATCAGTGCTCGTTAAAGTGAGGTGTATTTAAATGGGCTATGATTGTTTTTTTTAAATGTCAGTTTTAGTCGGTGTTTGTGATCAAATAACTTTAATAAAACACAATTATAAAACAAAGCTTATACTTTTTTTTGAAGGGCCAACAAAGCGAAATTTTATTAACATATAGAACTAACAAACTAGTTAGTTCACACCAAGTTACATTACAACACTAGATACTCAAAAGATTAGCTACATCTATTCGCAACCTCAAAGGCGTGCCACTCTTCCCACGGTATACCTTTCAGCGTCGAACGGGTTGTGATCCAAAGGAAACCCAGCTGCTTAATTTCTTCTATCACCTGAGCCATATTGAAATGCCTTTGGTTAAACATCAGATCATTCCTGTGCTTCCACAATACCCACACAGCAGTTTGCATTATAGAATACACCAGCTTCTTCCATTTTTTACTCTCGCGGACTCGGTTGTACCACCCTAGCAAATCTTTTACACTGAACGCATATATGTCCGATATTTTGCACCATTGTGATACAAAGTCCCACACCAATTGTGCCACCCCACAGTTGATAAATAGATGGATTGCATCCTCCTCTGCTTGCTCACAAATTCTGCATTGAGATGACCCAATAGAGACATTTCTTTTAACAAGAGCAGCCAAAGTCGGTACCTTGTCTAACGAGATCCTCCACACTAAAAAATTTACTTTGTATGGAAAACAAAGCTTATACTATTTTAGTCTTTTGTGTTTTAAGAAAAACGCATAAAAGAGGTAATGAACTGGGCATTCCTAGGCCATTGTGTTTTACGTTAATTGATGAGATTTGTTGGTGGTTCATTGTGTTCAATCCATTGTGTTTTTAGTCCACTGCATTTTAGAAAGAAAAAAAAACACATTTTTTTTGTGTTTTTAGTCTATTATGTTTTAGAAAAAACACATTTTTTTTACGTTTTTAGCTCATTGCGTTTTAGAAAAACATATTTTTTATATTTTTAGTCCATTGCGTTTTAGAAAGAACACTTTGTTTTGTGTTTTTGATCTATTGTGTTTTAGAAAAGATAATTTTTTGTGTTTTTTGTCCATTGTGTTTTAGAAAAAAACACTTTCTTTTTTGTTTTAGGAAAAACACATTCTTTTGTGTTTTTTATCTATTGCGTTTTAGGAAAAACACATTTTTATATGTTTTTTGGTCCATTGCGTTTTAGAAAAAACACATTTTGAAGTGTTTTTAGTCCATTGCGTTTTAGGTAGAACACATTTTTATGTGTTTTTAGTCTATTGCGTTTTAGAAAAAAACACTTTCTTTTGTGTTTTTCAGCTATTGCGTTTTAGAAATAAGACATTTCTTTGTGTTTTCTAGCCATTGCGTTTTAGAAATAAGACATTTCTTTGTGTTTTTTGTCTATTGCGTTTTAGAAAAAAAAAAAAAAAGTGTCACTTTTAATGGTTTTTGTCCATTGCGTTTTACGCAACTAGGTTTTCGATTTTTTTTTAAAATATAGCAATAGTATACTCATTTTAAAGATTAAAAATCGCTCGTTTTTTTGGTGCAATTTTTATAAAAAAAAAAAACTAATGTCATATGAAAGAGCTATTAACGTTTAAAAATGGGGGAAATTGGATGAGAGATAAATTATTGCCTTAGATTGACTAGAATGCCCCTAGACAAACCCACGTGTCTCTTTTTTTTCTTCAATTTTACTTATTTAATATTAACCCTTGATTAGTAAATAGATGGTTAAGATTACTTCTTAGCCTTCCTACCCAAATAAACTTCCTATTATATCCTCACCCTCTTTATCTATCATGTAAGTTAAAAATACGCACATATTTTTTGTTATCTGACGATAATTTACGAACTTCAGTTGTATTATATCGTAATTTGTCATAAAATTGCATGGTCTTAACATGAATAAGTTGACGTAGTGGCATGTACTCCTGAAAGAAAATATCCTCAGATATATATTTCTTCATTATATTATGAATTTGATTCTTATTATACTGTATGTCATTAATTCAAGTGTCTTCTACACCAATGAAAGCATTGCGTCGGTGGCGATGTGGAGGAAAGGGGGAGGAGAGGCATCCATACGGCTTTAAGGAAGTATGTGAAACCACTTCCTGACAGTCGATATATATTTACTTCGTTGATAGAAGTTGTACGTAGTTTCATCTTTGTGATAATATAATCTTATAGGGTGTTCTTTTTTAAAAAAAAACATTTGATAAGTTTTTGTTGTGTAAACCTGAAACAAGTCTGTAGATGATGCTCATCTATTAATGCATTGCCTTATATGTCTACTGAATGTGTTGTAACCACTCTTGATTCTTGCTTTGACAGCTCTAATCATATGTCAGATAATTTTCTTTAGAAGAGCCACACCCACACTCTCTAATTCCACACCACCTAATATCCACCTCACAATAACTTGGTTGGGGGAATTCACCAATGCCATCAGATCGATATAAGTTTAAATCTTATATAGCACCATGATCTGCACACACAAACACCAAGAAACTACAGCTGATAATTTGATTTGTTAACCACATGTATCGAGATAGCAAAGGTCTAACAAGCTTAAGTTTTTCACGTCCTGAACAAAATCATTGAAGAACAAGAGGTGGTTGTGCTAGCCACAGTAAACGATTTCTACAACATCTGTTCTTCAATGAACCTCCTCGAATATCATATTCTTGGAGTTGCAACACAAACAAGGGTACCGGGAGTAGTTGGATCAATAAAGAAGTGTATGAAAAATTGTTTGCCAAAAATTTAAAGGGCGATTAGCCTACCTCCACCCATAGTTACTTCAGGTAAGCTTTCAATAGAGTATTTGTGTTTGGTAATGTACATAATTAGGCATCTGATTATAAAACATTCATCCAATATATGTACACTTTAAAATAATCACAAGTTAAAGACTTGCTAAAATAAGATACACCTTACAAATCCTACGTTTCATGTTGCTAATTAATAGAGTATCGATTTGATTGAATTGCCTGCTTCTCTCATTGATTTAATGAGAAAATATAGATACAGATCATGATCATACTCAGTAAATCCCACCAATAGCAAAGCTAAGGTAGAGTCTAAGGAGGGTAAGATGTAGACAGCCTTACCTCTACCCTGTAGGATAGAGAGGCTGCTTCCAGTGAGACCCCCGGCTCGATTGTAGTTTTGCATCAAGCCTTGGACATAAGGCACATAACACTTGGCAATCGCGAAAAAGACCGATTGGTGCATGCACCCCCTTGTCTTTCGGCTATCAACGCCACTACATGATGCATGATTAACCGTCCGTCGCTTTTAACGTTATTTTCACGAAATTAGTAAAATAACATTAAAATTAGTGCAATTTCACTTTTGCCCCCTAAGCGACTACACATATATACATTATATAGATACGGATGGGATCTCTATTTCAGAATCAGATCAACATTCTATACAAAATATAATCTGAATAACATATTAAGTCTAACAATACATATACGACTAATTCTAATACATATCGACTAGTGCAACCATACAACAGTCGTGTTGATTCAATGGAAAAAATTAATTAGATTCAATATGATGCAATTTCGCGTGCAATCAAATGACTCAAGAACTATTAGTTAATCAAAGACGATAAATTGAACCAAAGGTTCCAAGAACATAGTTCTTTCTAATCAATAATCAACAAAAACTATCTAAATAATAAAACCTAGACCCTTATTTATACTAGCAACTAAGAATCTTAGAGATAAACATGAATAAACAGAATAAATAAAAGATAACTCGATAATTAAGAAATTAAATATTATTCAAATCTTCGGGTAATCTTCAAACGGGATCCCATTCCAGAACGGGTTTACCGCATCACAATAGTTCTATAAACAATAACCAAAGAAACAATTACCTAAGAAAGCTCTAAAGGTATAACCTGAGTAACTCTTAACAAATCAGTCACCAGCATAAGTTCCTTTGTGAGTGCGGAGAAATTTATGATCCTTAGAAATTCTGTTTGACCAACAAAACAAAGTGATTAGTATAATGTTCCCGATGCCCATTTGTTGATCTCACATACTCATGCATATATATCGACACGCATGTGAACACAAACAAAAGTACCAAGTAAAATTTCACTCATAGCAACTACACACAGTCACACACATATATGTCTTTTAGTATATCAATGATTAAGCTCTTTTAATCTACAGTGAGGTTTAACATACATTTTGCACATAAGCAGCCCAGCCCATCATCCCTCCCTTTCTCCATATATCCAACATTCCAACTACATCAAAAGTAAGAAACATTTTTCTCAATTTCCAAATGAATAAAAAGCAAAGTCCAATAAAATTTACATCAGTCAATCAATCATGAGGATACACAGTTACAGTTATTAAAATACTCTATTTTGGATGGAGAAATTGATGAAATTCGTATCAACCAAAACTCTATAAGGTAATCCGAGAGAGAGCCGTATTGTAGGTGAAGAATGTTGGTTCAGGCCCCACAAAAATACACACTCAAACTCACTCTCGTATGTATGTAATATTAATGTGGGAACACTATAAATGCAAAAGGTTGAAAGCTACATTATACGATAATCAAAAGAGGGTACAAAACAAACTACTGATGCCTATCCTATTTATACAAGAACTAAAGGCACATGCATAAATAAAACTCCTACTTTATAGCAACATCCTCCAATGGGTAAAAGATCAAATACAAATAATCTTAACATACTAAACATACAAATTGAAGGAAAACTCAAAAAGACAAGGTGACATTTTTGTAATTACCACCAACTATCAAAGTTACTATACAAATGTGAACTCAACCAAAAATACCTAAAAAACACAATTTTTTTTAATATTTTTTATAAAAAATCGCTACATTTTGTTAGCAAAAATTTTGCTGCTACTAAAAGTAGCGATTTTTTAGTAAAAAATATTAAAAAAATAATAATAATAATAATAATTTGTGTGTTTTTTTTTTAGATTTTTTTAGGTTTTTTGGGGGTTTAGTTTTTAGCATTTTAGCTTGGGTGGGGGGGGGGGGGGTGTTAGGTTTTTGGGGGGTGGGGGGTTTAGGTTTTTGGGGGTGGGGGGTTTAGGTTTTTTTTAGGTTTGGGGGGGGGGGGGGTAGGCTTTTTTTTAGGTTTTTTAGGTATATTTGTAGAGTAACTTTGATAGTTATTGATAATTACAAAAATGCCACATTGTCTTTTTGAGTTTTCCTTCAATTTGTATGTTTAGTATGTTAAGATTATTTGTACAAGAACTTTCCCCCCTCTAATGTGCATCTAGAATTCTCCATGAGTCCAACGTAAACATGCATGAAACTCGGTCAACTGAGACTATGTCTTCCACTACTCACGTTCACCAAAAAATGCTAAATTACTCTTTTACCCCTGCGCCAATCATGCCCTTGATACGTTTATATGTTGACCCTAAAACTGTGACCCGCATGACCCGCGAACTAACCCGCGAACAACCGATTAACCCAACAAAGAACAGAGCAGAAGAAACACATGGTATGCAGCATATCACATATAAAAACCTTTAAATCATCATCATATACAGACACCAGGATGTGGTAGTTAAATCCTATCTTTTTGGGTTCAAAACATCTTCTTATAAATCTGAAAAAAGAAGAGGTAAGTCAGATAATTCATGCGATATAGACAGACATTAATAATCTAAGGGGCTAATTGTTTAGCTCTTAGTGGTTCAGGCCTCCTACTGGTTCAGCACTTAATGGTTCAGACTGTTTGTTTCACGAGCAGAATGGTTCAAACATTTGCCTCTGAATGGTTAAGCACAGTGGCGGATCCAGGAATTTTTGATAAGGGGTTCACTTTTTAAGTGTTCCAATATCATATGTCGGAACATAAAAAATACGGGTCGATTCAACCGTTTTCGGGTCGGGTCAACTTGGTCATACAAATGCTTAACTTATAAATATACGTCAAGTTCTAACGAAATTCCTTAACAGATTTGAATTCGATAATTTGTATCATAAGCACATGTTACTAAGTTAATTTGTTGTAAGTTAACAGCATGTTACATTCACATAGGAAGAATTGTATAGCACATTATTAACTTTAAGAACGCAATGGACAGTTAAATTTATTTGTATAGAGGTTATGAAGTAAAAGTGAATGCCTTACAAACTAAAATTGAATGCTTGTACTACTTATATTCAATAACACAACAGACTCATAAAGGCTTGATATTAAAACCCAAGTTTGGTGGTGAAAGTCAATAGTGGAATTTCATCTTCCACAAGTTTAATCAGACTATGGGCAAAAAAACGGACTTAATCAGACTCGAACACTAGACTTCATGTTTAATACGCACGGACATTTACCAGTGCACCATCTTCACATTTGTTTATAAGGTTCCCTCACAAAATTTTAAGGGGTTCCTCCAGAATTTCTTATATAGTTTAACACTATAAAGTTTGAACCGAACGGGTTCCCGGGAACCCCCTAACTGGCTGTAGATCCGCCTCTGGTTAAGCATTATACTAAAAGTCTGAATGGTTAAGACCTCTGATCTGAATTGGTCAGACATTTGCCTTTGGACGGTTAAGCATTATACTGGCTCTTAATGGTTGAGACCTCTTACTGGTTCAGCACTTAATAGTTCAGACCTCTTACTGGTTCAGCACCTAACCATTCAAAAGTTGCGAAACAGCCCCTAACATTAGTAAGATAGGGAAAGAGAACGATAATTGTTTAATTGCTTTTCGAAAGAGAGGTGATTGGGGTTTAACGGTTAGTGATTTAATTCAGTTTATTTGTTTTGAATTTTTTTTGGTCGTATCCCAAAACTGAATCGATTCGAATTAGAAATACATCTAACCGAACCAACTTCAACCAATTAAGTGGTTTACTTAGTTTGCTTATCTTATTAAACCAGATATTATTTGATTTATTTGATTAGATTCGGTTCGGTTATTTGAAAAAGCAATAGTTGTGAAACTGATAATCAAATAGAAAACTGAATTCGCAATTCAGACACAGTTAGAAACCGAACCAAAAACCGAATTCACAATTCGATTTGATTTTTTCTGGTTATGGGTATGGTTCAGTTTTCGATTTTTTTTTTTCAATTTCCGGTTCTTTTGGGCACCCTGCTTGCTCCCCAAGAAATTTCCCTCGTGAAAACTGCCTCTATTGAAGTCTCTTTTTTATTTTCTTTAGGGGCTGTTTGGTAGCCTCGGAATGGTCATTAAGAGGCTACCTCTTAATGGAACCATTAAGAATTTTACCAATGAGAAGGTAGAAGAATGTGACATGTGATGATTTACCATTCAGAGGTTACCTCTTAACCATTCAGACTTGAGGTTACCTCTTATTCATTCAGAGGTTTTAAACCATTAAGAGGTAGCATTTGAATGGTCATTAAGAAGCTACCAAACAGCCCCTTAGTCTTTACTGCCCCTGGCTGGCAGTTTGTGGACAGCCCAGCAACGAGGCCCAACCTATCAGCCCAATACTACCTTTAGTTCCTTTATTTATTATTTACGTTGGAGGCCCACATCTTGGCCGATCTCCAAGGCTCCAAGCCCCAACTCCCAATTCTAAAAGTCCTATCAAACTATTTCCCTTTTCTTCAGTTGAGGTCTTCTTCAAGTGCTTTTTGTCTTTCACTGTACTTAAACTATGGGGGTGTGGAGAGGCTTTTGTTGGGGTATTGCTCGATACGTGGCAGGTGTGAGCTCCATCAGTCCACATAAAAAAAAGTGGGGTGTGGAAGGGGCGTGGCCAGGTCGGCGTTGTTGAAGGGGTTGGCCAAACGGTTATCAACACCCAACCATACATTGTCAGCCACGTCACCCCAGGCCAGCGCCCCACGCCAAGCAATATTGCCATGCCAAGCGGGCAACGCTGACCAAAACGCCAACCCAGAGTGGAGCAGCCGGCGTTAAAGGGCCAACAACGCCCAAAAGCCACACCCACACCCACCAGTCTTAAATTAATTAAGTTGACAAGATGGTTGACCATTACGTATTTTACATTTGTTTTAGCTCAATTCCATCGTTTTAGCTTGTTTTAGCTCAATTCCATCGTTTTGTAATTATATTGATGACTATAACAAACATGAAGTGAGATATTTATTAAATGTAACGACCATTAATTAACAAACATAAACAAACACGATAAATAAATGAACGAACACCATTATAACCTTGTTCAGTTAAGTGTTTATGCTCTTCCGTTAATTTGTTAAGTTAAACTTAAAACAAACGAACGAACACGAACAGTCGAACAGACACATGATCATATTGGTGCCTATTTAGACTAAAAATCTATGAAAATGAAAGAAAATTAAATTCTTTTTATCCGTCTAAATGATTCAGTTTTTTTCCTCTTAGTCATTTGAAACATGTTATTCTTGCTTTATTTAGGAACGGGTCAAAATTTGTATAAAAAAAAAAACCACCCTTGTTTTCCTCCACAAATAACGGGTTACTAACCTCAAAACTATTAGGATCACCAATCAGGTGTTAGCATTTCATTAATTCAATCTAAATCTGGTCAACAAACCCTTGCCCCAAAAAAAAAAAAAAATTTAAAATGAAATCAATTTTCAACACATTCTTTTTCCTTTGATCTTCATTTAATTTATTATTTCACAACCCAGTTTTGTTGGGTACTTTTCCTCTGGTTAATATTCATATGTTTGCATAAGAAAAAAAAAACAAGAAAAAAACAATGTCTTTCACAGGAACTTTGGATAAATGCAAAGCTTGCGATAAGACTGTTTATTTTGTTGATTTATTGAGTGTTGATGGGACTACTTATCATAAAGCTTGCTTTAAATGCAGTCATTGCAAAGGCACTCTCGCGGTTTGTTTCCTATATCTTCTTCAAATCTTTCTCCTTGCGCGTCAAATAAACGTTTTTGATTACAGTAGTTGATTGTTGCAATGGAAATTAAAATTTTCGAGCAATTTCATTTCACGATTCCAACCGTTTTAGCTTATGTTTGTGGGAGAGAATATGAACAAACAATCCAAAATCACCAGCATTTTCTTGTTTGTTATTGTTTATTTTTCAAAATTCAAAGTTACCATTTTCGAAGTCCAAATTTGACATGGGTCGATATCGGATTGTAACGTAAAAAGTTTCCTAGATGTTTTATGTTTCATATTATTGATCCATGTTATCAAAATCTTGGAGGTTAAACAAACATTTGAATGGCAATTTAAAGTTAAAAAAACAGATGGTTTGACCTTCAAAAGTAAAAAAAAAATCATATGTTTGATGGATGAAAATAAATTGCAGATGAGCAACTACTCATCCATGGATGGTGTTCTTTACTGCAAGCCTCACTTTGAACAACTCTTCAAAGAATCTGGGAATTTCAGCAAGAATTTCCAAACTTGTAATTGTAAGATCTTTAATTAATATTATACATGCATGCAGTCATCAGTCATGC